>PVIU01002859.1:11047-159359 GCA_004026605.1 Ondatra zibethicus
AGCTTGCATTCCCACCAGCAATGCAGAAGTGTTCCCTTTTCCCCACAACCTCTCCAGCATAAGTTGTCATCAGTGTTTTTGATCTTGGCCATTCTTTCAGGTGTAAGATGGAATCTCAGAGTTGTTTTGATTTGCATTTCTCTGATGACTAAGGATGTTGAACATTTCCTTAAGTGTCTTTCAGCCATTTTAGATTCCTTTGTTGAGAGTTCTCTCTTTAGGTCTGTACTCCATTTTTTTTTATTGGATTATGTGATTTTTTGGTATCCAATTTCTTGAGTTCTTTGTATATTTTGGAGATCAGACCTCTGTCTGATATGGGGTTAGTGAAGATCTTTTCCCATTCTGTAGGCTGTAGTTTTGTCTTGTTGACCATGTCCGTTGCTTTACAGTTTCAGGAGGTCCCATTTATTAATTGTTTCTCTCAGTGTCTGTGTTACTGGGATTCTATTTAGGAAGTGGTTCCCTGTGCCAATGTGTTCAAGTGTACTTCCCACTTTCTCTTCTATAAGGTTCAGTATGGCTGGCTTTATGTTGATATCTTTCATCCATTTGGACTTGAGTTTTGTGCATGGTGATACATATGGATCTATTTTCATTCTTCTACATGTGGATATCCAGTTATGCCAGCACCACTTGTTAAATATGCTTTCTTTTTTGCCATTTGATATTTTTTGCTTCTTTGTCAAAAATCAGGTGTTCGAAGATGTGTGGATTGATATCCAGGTCTTCTATTCAGTTCCATTGGTCCTCCTCAAAATTGATCTTTCTTTCTTTCTTTCTTTCTTTCTTTCTTTCTTTCTTTCTTTCTTTCTTTCTTTCTTTCTTTCTTTCTTTCTTGGTTTTCTGAGATAGGGTCCCTGTGTAGCCATAGATGTCCTGGAACTAGTTTTGTAGACCTCAAACTCACAGAGAACCTCTCTAGTGCTAGACTTAAAGGCCTGAAGCATCATAGGCTCATTTGCTTTGTTGTAGTATAAAGGAGGCTACTTGTTGGTTCCCAGCTGCCCAACTAGCTTAGACCCAAAATAATCACACAGAAACTGTATTAATTAAATCACTGACTGTCCAGGCAGTGAGATGTCTCTGTCAGTTCTAGAGTTTTGAAAGTTGCTTACAATACACCACCTGTTTATTTAGGTAAAATTATATTCTTCTGGAGACTTTGATGAAGTTGAAGAATAGATAGTAATAATATAGTTTTCTTAGTTATGATAAGAGATAAAGTAGATATAAATATTGTAACTGTAATTCTTGCTTGATAACTGTTTTGTTATATGTAATTTTACTATGTTAAAGTTAAAACCTTCCTTTTTTATTTAAACAGAAAAAGGGAGGTGATGTGGGATTCCCCTCTGTATGCTCTGATTACCATTAATGAATAAAGAAAACTGGCTTGGCCTGATAGGGTAGAATAGAGGTAGGGGGGGAACCTAAGCTGAATGCTGGGAGAAAGAAGAGTGGAGTCAGAGAGAAGCCACAGAGCTGCCGCCAGAATCAGACATGCCAAAACTTTGCCAGTAAGCCACTGCCATGTGGCGATACACAGATTAATGGAGATGGGTTAAATATGTTAGCCAGTAAGAAGCTAGAGCTAATGGGCCAAATAGTGATTTGAATAATATGGTTTCTGTGTGATTATTTCAGGGCTGAGTAGCCAGGAACTAACTAGCGGCTTCCTCCAACACTTTGTTTTGAAACAGAATCATACGCAGCCCAGGCTAGCCTTGAACTCTGTGTGCTGAAGAAGATGACCTTGAATCTCTAATCCTTCTGCCTTTGATTTCCCAAATTCTGGAATGATAGACATGCACCATCACCTCTGGCCAGAGCCAAAACTTTGTGAATTTGATAAAACTGGTATTATTAATAAATAAGGAATTGGACGCCCAGATAACACTACTGGAGAATATAATCTAATACAACCTTTTTGTGGCATAAATTAACCCCTAAAAGTCAAAATTTTTAAATGCCTGAAGGCTGGGAGTGCCTCTGAGTGGTAGAGCACCTGCCTAGCATGTGCAAGGCCCTGGATTTGGTCTCTGTACTGCAAAAAAAAATAAAAAATACCAACACAAAATATTTCACTTTTTGTACTAGCACTGCTAATTTTAGGAGCTCATTCCTTGAATAAATTCACTAGAGGGGTGTTTCCTGCAGATAGTATGTATGACATTGTCTTAGTTAGGGTTTTCATTGTGGCCATGGCAACTCTTATAAAGGAAAACATTTAATTGGAGCTGGCTTGTCGTTTCAGAGGTTTAGTCCATTATTGTCATGGTGGGGAGCATGGCGGCATACAGGCAGACATGGTGCTGGAGAAGGAGCTGAGAGTTCCACATCTTGCAGGTAACAGAAACTTGACTGGAAACACTGGGTGGTATCCTGAGCATAGGAAACCTCAAAGCCTACTCCTACAGTGACACACTTCCTCCAACAAGGCCATACCTACTCCAGCAAAGTCACACCTCCTAAGAGTGCCACTTCCTATGAACTTATGGGGGCCAACTACATTTATACTACTACAGACATCAAATTTAAAATGACCAAAATGTCCATCAACATAACTGATGTGACCAATTCTGATGCAGTTGTAGGGCAAGCCAAGGGAAAGTTGGCTGATTCCTGAGCTCCAATGGAGTCTAAGAGATGACAAATATGTGCATACACAGGGTTTGTACTTTGTAGTCTATTTTTTTAAAAAGATTTATTTCTTCGTTTTATTTATTTGTTTGTTTGTTTTCTTGAGATGGGGGTCTCTTTGTGCTTTGGACAGTTCTGGCTGACCTAGAACTCACTTCGTAGACCAGGCTAGCCTTGAACTCACAGAGATTCACCTGCCTCTGCCTCCCAGCTGCTGGGATTAAAGGCATGCGCCACCATTGGCTATTTCTTCATTTATTTTTATGTATGTGTTTACATGAGTGGTTTTATGGGTACCACATGTGCAGATGCTGGTGGAGGCCATCAGAGCCCCCATGAACTGGAGTTACGGGCAATTGTGAGCTGCCTGATGTGGGTGGAGGACTCGAACCCAGATCAACTGCGAGAGTGGTTAATGATGGCTCTTAGCCATCATTATAAGCCACATCAATATAATCCACATCTCAGCAGCCCCTGCTTTGTAAAAAGTGAATAATATACGCCAGTATTAAAATCTTCACCTGAATGGATGCCCATGGAACCAGAGAGGCTGGGGCTGTGGGGGGGGAGGGGCTGTGGGTGGTGGCTGAGGAGAGCTGCGCCCTTCATCTCAGACTGGGCAAATCCTGTCACTCTTCAGAAGCTACCACACTATGCCACGCCCGAGAACATAATTGACATCCTCCCGGTGCAGCTGCTATGAGTCCATCACGGTTTTCTTAATATCTTGCCATTCAGCCAAAAAAGTTTTTGTTTTATTTGCTTATTTTTATAATTTGTGTTACAGTTATTTATTTATTTTGTGTTAAGGGGAGATAGGCGTGTGCCATGGCTCATGGGTGAATGGAGGTCATAAGGGAGTTGGTTCTCTTTTTCCATCACGTGGGTCCCTGGAACTGAACTGAGGTTATCATGTTTTTATGGCCTTTACAATGAACCATCTTGCTGGCTCCGGGCTTAGTGTGGTTTTAAGGGACCCTCTTAGTGTAGTGGAGATGAGGACAGAACACACACATGTATCTGGGTGGAATTTCAGAACTTAAAGGGGAATGCACACATGCTTCTAGAAAGAAAAAAGGGGTCAAATACAGATATGGGCGTGAGATCCACCTTGATGTCAGATTTCATAGGAATTGGCTGCTATAGACAAAAAGCATGATTTTTCCAAGTTGTGGAAGAAACTTAATTTTGAATTTGATTTTGAAATTTGAAATTCGAAGCTGAAGTTCAGTAGTCAATTTCCACCCAGAATGACAAACAAAGACATTTTCTGAAATTCCAGGAGTCAGATAAACTGAAACTCCCTGTTTATGAAGAAATTACTTCGGGGGCTGGAGAGGTGGCTCAGGGGTGAAGAGTCCTGGCTGCTGCTCTTCCAGGGACTGATCCTATGGCTTCTTATTGCTGTGAAGAGACGCCTTGGCCATGGCAACTCTTACGAAGAAAACATTTAATTGGGGTGGCTCCTTTACAGTTTCAGAGGTTCAGTGCATCATCATCATGTCGGGTGCATGGCGGTGTGCCAGCAGACATGGTGCTGAAGCTGACAGTCCAACATCTTGCAGGCAACAGGAAGTTGGATGAGACACTGCCTGGTATCCTGAACAGAGGAAACCTCAAAGTCCGAACCCACAGGGGCACACTTCCTCCAACAAGGCCATACCCACACCAACAAAGCCACTAATAGTGCTACTCCCTGTGAGATTATGGTGGCCAATCACATTCAAACTACCACAGGACCTGAACTTAAATCCCAGCATTCCCATGGAGGTTCACAACCATCTGTGACTCCAGTTCCAGGGTATCCAATGCTCTCTTCTGACTTCAGCAGGTACACAAAGGAAACACAGACATAAATGCATACAAAAATACCCATACCCATTAAAACAACCAATTCTAAAAAGAACAGCTGAGGGTTTTGTAAATGGAAGCTGAATATGAGAATAAATACAAAGATGAGAAGAAAAATGAGATAATATGTGTTTGGACTGTGGTGTCTGGGATAGTCTCCTTTGATCTGCACATGCTTTAGTAATCATCAGGGTTGGTTGGTTGTGACAAGGTCTTCGTGATAGTGCAGGCTGACTACGAACTCACAATCCTCCTTTGGGAGTGCTAGGATTACATGCATGTACCACACCTAGCTTAAGATCATCCCCCCCTTGTTTCATGTATGATGTATGTTTGTGTGTGTTTGTATGTGTATGCAGGAGCGTGTTCATGTGTGTGATAATTTGTAGTTGATGTCAGGCGTCTTCTTCAATTGCTTTCTACCTTTAAAAAAATCTAAGATTCACTAACTTTATTTTCATTTATGCTTGTATGCCATTGTGTATGGGTGATCATGGAGGCCAGAAGAGGGCATCAGATCCCCTGGAACTGCAATTACAGGTAGTTATGAGCCGCCAATGTGGATGCTGGGATCCAAACTCTGGCTCTCTGGAATATGTATCAGCAAGGGCTCTTAACTGCTGAGCCACCTCTCCATCTTCTACTGTAATACAGTCTCCCCCTGAACCTGAAGCTCACTGGTCATCTATATTAGCTGGTCTGCAGCCCTCCTGGACCCTCTTGTGTCCCTTCTCCCCAGCACTGGGAGAATAGACACACACTGTTACACCTGGATTTGACGTTTGTGCTGGGAAATTTGAACTCAGGGCCTTATGCTTGCACTGCATACATGCAAACATGAGACAAAGGAACCAGAGTGGAATATCAATATAATCCTTGACAAAGTCAAGAGGAAAAATAGCTCTGGCAGCCAAGAAGCTAACTCTCACCCCCACCTCTCTCTCTCTCTCTCTCTCTCTCTCTCTCTCTCTCTCTCTCTCTCTCTCTCAGACAGGGTTTCATAATATGCCCCAGGCTGGCTTTCATAGCTCAAAAGCACATCCCCAGACAGAACCGAAGTGAAGAAGCCTGGCTGTGTTCCAACGGCACCTTTATGAGTAAGACAGAACCTACCAGCTGCAGGACCCTTGTTTGCCACCCTGGATCTAAGACAAATTCCTCAGGAGGGATGGCAGGGGATGGTTAGAGGCAGCTGATGGCTACATATCTGAGCCAGAGAGTCCCCTTCCTGACTTCCCCGGGCCTCCACCTGGTTTATAGACCCAGAAGTTCCTGTGACACAGACACTGGACTTAGAGACAGAAACTAGGCTTGTTTTTACAGTCAGTCTAGAGACATACACCTTAATAGTGTCTTAGAACATACACACAGATTTATTTTGTCATGTAAAAGCCTGAAGGGTGGCCACCCAGGCAGGTAAAGTGTGCAAGACCCCTCCTGTGTGTGGTCCTTACCCACGCGGTCCAAGCCAGTGGCTGAAGCTGTTGCCACATGTTTCGCCACAGCCAACCAGCAGGAAGAGGAAAGCAGCATGGGTCAGCTCTCCCAACCCTCTCTCTGTCTGAAGGCCCTTCCCAGAAACTGTATTATTATCTGCCTGAGCCTCAGGCCTCAGCGGCTGTATCTAATTGGACGAGGTGAAGATGCACCTTTCAGCTTTAAGTGCTGACTGGAAGAGGAGGGCAGACACCAGACAACTAGCTGACTCTGTCTCAGTTGCCTGGAGGGATGGTGAACTGGCAGAGACCCAGGCCTGCTTAGAAACACAATTCCCAGCAGAGGATGCCAGGATGCAAGGACAGCTTCGTGGTCCTGCAGTATGGCAGAGCTCTTGCTCAAAAGGCCCACCCTTGGTTTCATGGTGGGCTGTCCATATCTTGAAATTCTTAGCAATTTTATTGCTGAGCTTGTTTATTTTGTAAGTGAAGTCTGGTGGGGCAGTGGATATGAGTCTTGAGGGGACACATACCAGAACGCCACACGTCTTCGTAGTGCCTACCCTCACATTGCATCGGTAATGTCCACCATAGCACTTCTGCAACACTTTCTCCTGGTACCCAGGCTCACACTTCGGCACTGCTTTGCTATTTCCTTTCCTTCTTTTCTTTTCCTTTCTTTCTTTCTTTCTTTCTTTCTTTCTTTCTTTCTTTCTTTCTTTCTTTCTTTCTTTCTTTCTTTCTTTCTTTCTTTCTTTGCATATATTTGTTTTTGTGTGTTCCGTACACATGGAAGTCAGAGGATAAAGTGTGGGGGCTGGTTCTCTCCTTCTACCATGTGGTATCCAGGGATCAAATTCAGATCATCGGGCTTGGCCCTACCTTTATCCACTGAGCCATCTCACTGACCTTGCTCTATGTGTCTATGTGTTTCACTGTGGAACTTAAATTAGTCTTATATTTGGCTCTTTTTTTCTTTCCCTTTCTTTCCTTCTCTCTCTCTCTCTCTCTCTCTCTCTCTCTCTCTCTCTCTCTCTCCTTTGTTGTTTTTGTTTTTGCTTTTGAGACAGAGTCTCACCATGTAGTCCTGGCTGCCTGGAACTTATTGTGTAGACCAGGCTGTGCTTGGAATCACAGAGATTCACCTGTCTCTGCCTCCTGAGTGCTGGGAGTAAAGATACTTGCCACCTCCTTTTAAGATAAGGCCTCATGTATCCCAAAATGGCCTCAAACTTGCTATATAGCTGAGGATAACCTTGATTTCTGATCCTCCCATGTTTACTTCCTTGGGATCACAGGCAAGTGTTATGTGGTGCTGGGAATCAAATCTAGGGCCTTACGCATATGAAACATGAACTCGCCCAATTTAGCTCTGTGCCCATCTCCGTATACGGACGGCTTTAACAGTGCAGTCCGGAGACAGGGGTGTGTGCCCATTCCCTGGGACTGCGCTTTCAAATGCAGGCAGTCCCGTAGAAGCGAAAAGTTTTTGCGGCCTGATAAACCTTTCCGCTGATTCAATAATCCAAATTAAAGCAAATCAAACCGAATTAGAAAAAGCCCAGGTTTAATGGATACCAGCGCTCCCAGGTGGCCTTCTAGCCCCCAGAGAGGAAATGGGGAAGGAAGACGGGAAAAATCCCGTGTCTGTCCTCTGGGGGGGCAGCCCAAATACCCTGTGGGAGTGGTCCCAAACATTCCTGGGGAGGGGCCACCATTTGGCAGACTTTCTCAGAGGTGGAGTCTGGACTGAGGCAACTCCCAGGGGAGGGGACTTGGGATGGAACTTTCCACCCAAACATCCCAGACTCTTTGGGTATATGGATGTCAGGGACTGGGGTGAAGCCTTAACCCAAACAAGAAGTGTTTGCAATATCCCACAGTCATAGGCCAAGAACCAGAGGGTTCCGGTAGACCCACAGAGCAAGCCTCAGAGCAAGTCCAAGGTGGCCATGCCATGTCTATGACTAAGCAGGAGAAAACAGTGCTTAGAGGCCGCCCTTGCCATCCAAAAGTGAACTTATTCCAAATGTGAAGGGAAGCAGGGGTGGTCCGGGAAATGGCTTTCTACCCCATGTTTGCTGGTCCCATAGTGAATGTGGTAACAGAATGTAGGGCAACCATCCGTTCCTTGACTCTTCAGTCCTTTAACTATCAGGGAAAGGTAGCAAAAATGTTGATACCATGTGTACCTATCAAGAAGTAAAACTGCAGGTTGGGGAGATGGCTCAGTGGATAAAGCACCTGCCCCGTAAATGTGAGGACTGTGTTTACATCCCTAGAACCCGTTTAAGATGGGCATGTGTGGTGGCTGCCTGTAAGCCCAGCACTTGTAAGACAGAGACAGGAACCCATGGCAAGCTAGCTAAATAGTTATGCAGAATTGGCAAGTTCCGGGGTTCAGAGAGAAGACCTTTTCTCAATAAGAAAGAGGGAAAACCACTAAGGAAGAAACCTGACATCAACTTTGAGCCTCCAAATGCATATACCACACACACACACACACACACACACACACACACACACACACACACACACACGCGAGACAAAACTAGGACCGGGCAGTGGTGTCACACACCTTTAATCCCAGCACTCAGGAGGCAGAGCCAGGTGGGATCTCTGTGAGTTGGAGGCCAGCCTGGTCTACATACAGAGCGAAGTACAGGACAGTTAAGGCGATATAGAGAAACCCTGTCTTAAAATACCAAAAAAAGAAGGAGGAGGAGGAGGAACAAAGAGGAGGAGAAGGAAAAGGAGGAGGAGGAGGAAGAGGAGGAAGAGGAAGAAGAAGCAAAGCTAAAAAGTTGGTTCTATGCTGGGTGGTGGCGCACGCCTTTAATCCCAGCACTCGGGAGGCAGAGGTAGGCGGATCTCTGTGAGTTCGAGGCCAGCATGGTCTACAAGAGCTAGCTCCAGGACAGACTCTAAAGCTCCAAAAGCCACAGAGAAACCCTGTGTTGAAAAAAAAAAAAGTTGGTTCTGTGGGCTAGGGATGTCACTCAGCCAGCGGGAAGCTTGCCCAGCACAGGGTGAGCTCTGCTTTCCACCCCAGCACCAAATAAAAGAGTATGTGAGGGTGCGTTTCTGTAATCCCGGCATTCTGGAGGTGAAGGCAGAAAGATCAGAAGGTCATCCTTTATCATACATGGAGATCAAGGCCTGTGTAGATGAAATGAAATCCTGGCTCAAAAACGAAACATCGCATGATGCAACATTTCTGTTTATTCTGATAAAAACATAATATGCATGTACTAATCTATGAAACAAATTATAAGCATCCTATAATTTTGTATGTGAGTTAAATACTCACATTTCATTTAAAGCCAGCAGGGCAGAAAATAATGATGAATAGCGGAATTCATGCTCACTGGAAAATTTTCGTTTTCCCTTTCTTAGAATGACATTAAGTAGCAAATAAAATGCCACAATATATTAAGAAGAAAGAAAAACAGCCATAGTTCAGGATCTGTGGTAGTAGCATTTTCTATGTCCTGAACACGGAGGCTCTGCACTTGCATTTTGCCCAGGGCCCTGCCCATCCTGCAGCTGGATATGCTGTTGCAGGATTCCACACAGGAGGCTCACCTCTCAGGTCCCTGCCAAGAGCAGAGTCTTCTGCTCATAGTGAGCAGGGGGCAGAGACCCCCAACGTGTGAGGCTCCTCTTGTACAAAGCCCTGGGCACAGAGGACCTTCTCTCTGCATATACAGCCACCAGTACAGCTTAGGGAGATACAGTGGGGGGGTCTTATTTAGCAGGTACCAAAACTGGCTTCTTGGGTGAGCAGAAGAGAGTGGACAAAGTTTTGAAAGACAGAACTTGGAAAGCCTGAATTTTTTTTTTTTTTAAGGACCTGCTGGAAAGCAGTCAAACAAGGGTGTGCCACTCCAGACAGATCCAAGGTCAGGTTGCCCGAGGCCATTCTAAGAAAGGGGGTGTATATGGCTAAAAGGCAAGCCTACACGTCCCCACTGCCCAGAGCCTGGGACTACTGAAGATGATCTGATGGGGATGCCTGTCTGCAGGTCTGCTACCTGTAGATTTTGTACATATTCCATCTCAAAGACTCTTTCCAGCCTAGAATCAAAACCACAGCTGAAACAAGGTTGCATTGATGCAACATTTCTATCTGTTCTGATAAAAGTGCAATCTGCGTATGATACTATGAAAGAACAACAACAGCAACAATATTTGGGAGGTGGAGGCTAGAGAATCAGTTCAAAGTTAGCCTAGCTGACACGAGATCATCTCAAAAAAGAAAAACAAAGCTGGGCAGTGGTGGTGCGCGCCTTTAATCCCAGCACTCGGGAGGCAGAGGCAGGAGGATCTCTGTGAGTTTGAGGCCAGCCTGGTCTACAAGAGCTAGTTCCAGGACAGCTAGGGCTGTTACAAAGAGAAACCCCGTCTTGAAAAACCAACCAAACAAGCAAACAAAAAACAAAGCAGCACGCCCATAAACACACAAAATGTTTTATGGAGAGTGTTTGTTTTTTTTTTAGGAAGCACATATTGACATAGACAGGCTAAAGGGACATGTATGTAACAACCTCATGAAGGATGGTACCTGCTGGGACTCAGCACGCGGCTGCTACAGGGGATCTCTTGGCTATTTAGTGCTAACAAGTCTGTAGGTGCTGACCCTGTTCTTCAGGAATCCTCAGCAAACTGGCTCACAACAAAAGATCCAAACACTAAGGTGCATCATTACCGTGGACAGTTCCGCAATGGGCTTTCTCCCACGCTTCTCCCTGCTAAGAGCTGTCTGCTGGCACCCAGCTAAAGGACAGGGTACCAGAAAGGAAATGTCACAGCCAGAGTCCTTCCTGTCACTCCTCAGGGCTTGACCACCATGTCCCTGAGCAGGAAGGAGAGGTATTTTTCTGGGCAACTGCCCTGTGGCTCCATTCTACCTTTGGGGGAATTTATTCTATTTTCATGGTTTGCCTAAAATGATAGGAAGCTTGTGGTAAAAACCCACTTCCTTCCCTCACGGTAGGAGGCCCTGCACTGACCTCTATGTTTTGTGGTACAATGAATTAACACAGCTCACACAATGGGGGTGGGGGAGGGTGTATATGCATATGGAGTCCACCTGGCTCTCATCAACCTGCCACTAGCCTCCCTTCCCAGTGCAAGCCATGCTTATCTCTCACCTGGTAAACTAAAACACACCTTTGCTCATTTTCTTGTTCTCACTTTTATGTCCCAAATCTTTTCTCCATGTTCAGGTGGCCAAATCAACCATAGGACACTAGAGTTAATATTTTCACTGTAGATAAGCGAGGGGCAATTTTTAAAATATAAACTATCACCAATATATAGAATATACTTATGCTAACAAGTGTTTATCTAAAAATTCAGATTTAACTGGACATCGTGAAGGTTTTTGCTTTTTTTAATATTTTGTTTTGTTGTCGTTTTGATTTTGAAGCAGTGCTTACTGTGCAGCCCTGCTTTGCTTGGATGCATCGAGACCAGGCTGGCCTTAAACTTGTGATCCAACCAAATCTGCTTTCCAAGCCCATAAATGTGCTCAACTAACACCATGACGTTTTATTTGCTAATTCTCCCAGCTCTTGCCCATAGCAAGCAGAAGCGTCCTTTAACACAGCAATTCTCAACCTTTGGGTTGTCAAGAGGTCTCATGGCAGATATCCTGCATATCAAATATTTACATTATGACTCATAACAGTAGCAAAATTAAAGTTATGAAGTAGCAACGATAATAATGTTATGATTGGGGGGCTCACTAAAACATGAGGAACTGTATTAAAGGGTCAAAACATTAGGAAGGCTGAGAATCACTGCTTTAACACGCAAATCAGCTTGTGTTACTCTTGTGTCCAGTTTCCCATCTCTGATCACAGGCTCTTGGAGGTAGAAATCCCTGTTTGAGCCTTCCCAGTGATGCCTGCCCTCCACTCCAACTCTCCCTCCTCCACTTGCTCCAACCACAGGGCCTTGCTTGTTCCTTACCCTTCTCCCAGATTATGAGTTCTGTCTGGTTTTACCCAGCTGATGTTAGTGTCTCCAACACCCCTTTTAAACCCGAAGCCTCTCTGCCTCTGCCCCCATCTCTGCTTTCTCTGTGACCCCACCTTCCAACCTACCACACCGTGCGTGCTCACAGATGTGAAGTGTGTGGCATCTGAGGACACAGTCTGAGTCTTCTCGACCCTGCCCAGCAACTGCAGACATTCAGTAAGAATTTTGTGGGTACACAGGAAACCCAAGGGCAGGAAGTGCAGCCAAGAGCAGTCCGGGAAGCAACCTTAGCTTTGTCTGTCCTCCATGGGCTTGTGTTAGTCTAGCTCTACTTACTTTTTTTGCTCAAGGCCACCCTTGGCCACTGTTCCAGGCCTCACTAGGACTTTTCTAGGCACTGCAGAGACTGGGGATCTGTTCTTCCTTTCCTGCCCTCCCCCACCTCCTCCAGTTCTCTTTCATCTCTCCCTCTCCATTAGCATTTATAATTTTAAAAATAAGTGAGGAGTGCTGATGGCTCAGTGCTTGCCAGGCAAGCATGAAAACCTGAGTACAATCCCCCAGAACCCAAAGAGAAGATGGGTGTCGTAGCATAAGCTTGTAAACCTAGCAGTGGGGAGACAGACAGATCCCGGAAGCTTGCTGACCAGCCAGTCTTCCTGAGTTGAAGAACTCCAGGCCAAAGGAGAGGCCTTCTCCTCTCTCTCTCTCTCTCTCTCTCTCTCTCACACACACACACACACACACACACACACACACACACACATATGATGTGGGATTCCCTCTGTATGCTGTGCATATGTTTTATTACCATTGGTTAATAAGGAAGCTGCTTTGAGCCTACGGCAGGGCAGAATAGAGTAAGTCAGGAATTTCAAGCAGATAGAGGAAAGAAGGGGTGGAGTCAAAGAGATGTCATGTAGCTGCCGAAGGAGACAGAAACCCTGGAACCTTGCCAGTAAACCACGAGCCTCATGGTAAAATACAAAATAATAGGAATGGGTTAATTCAAGATATAAGAGTTAGTTAACAGGGCTGGAGAGATGGCTCAGCGGTTGAGAGCGCTGCTTTCTCTTCCAAAGGTCCTGAGTTCAATTCCCAGCAACCACATGGTGGCTCACAACCATCTGTAATGAGATCTGGTGCCCTCTTCTGGCCTGCAGGCATGCATGCAGAATACTAAGAATACTGTATACATAATAAATAAATAAATCTTTTAAAAAAAAGAGTTAGGGGCTGGAGAGATGGCTCAGAGGTTAAGAGCACTGGCTGATCTTCCAGAGGTCCTGAGTTCGATTCCCAGCAACCACATGGTGGCTCACAACCATCTGTAATGAGATCTGGCGCCCTCTTCTGGCGTGTGGGCATACATGGAGGCAGAATGTTGTATACATAATAAATAAATAAATCTTTAAAAAAAAAAAAGAGTTAGTAAACAAAAAGCCTGAGCTAACAGGCCAAGCAGTGTTTTAATTAATATAGTTTCTGTGTGATTATTCAGGTCTGAGCAGTCAGAAACGAATGAGCAGTCTTCACCTACACACACACACACACACACACATACACACACACACAGAGTGAATGGAACCCAAGGAATAACATCTAAGGTTGGCCTTTGATCTCTAAACACAGTTGCACATATATCCTTCACACCCCACCCACAAACACATACACAGAATAAATGAATAATGTTTCTGGAAAACACTTCCCTTTGTAAATGCTGAGATTGAGAACACCACCAATAAGCTGAACTTTTCTACTATTACACAGTTCAGGATCCCCTGCCTAGTGAATGGTACTGCCCACAGGGAGCTGGGTCCTCCCACATCAATTACCTTAACTAAGACAATCCCCCACAGACACGCCCAAAAGTCAAACCCAGGATAAATAATCTTTTAAAATTTATTTATTTATTTGTTTTTTTTTGAGATAGGCTTTCTCTGTGTAATAGCCTTAGCTGTCCCAGACTCATTTTATAGACCAGGCTGACCTTGAACTCACAGAGATCCACCTGCCTCTGCTTCCTGAGTGCTGGGATTGAAGTCATGCACTACCATGCCCAGCTTTTAAGCAATCTTCCATTGAGACTCTTCTCCCACCTGCGATGTGTAGAGAGCTCCTATCATGGTGTCATGATGTCATGGTACCTCTTCAAAACAATAAAATCCTAACCAAGACAGCATGCCTCTCAGTTTGTCCAGTGAGCTGTGTTGTTAAGCTAAGCAGATTGGTTATAAGCAAGGACATTCTGAGTTTGGGTCCTGGCTCTGTCACCAGCTTGCCACATGAGTGTCATCCTTACTGAGTCAGTCCCCCCCCCCCCATCCATAAGTTGTCATTACAACATCTGCTTTCTGGGGGGTCTGGGTGGACACGCTGCAAGCTCATGTGGAGCCCAGCATACAGCTGGCCTTCTATTAAAGGCAGCTGTTACATGTTGTTGGGTGGGTTAAGAGGAATCCAGAAGGACTCTGAAGTTCAAAAGGAAGAGCAAAAGAAGCCGGAGGGGGCTTCCCAACACTTCCTTCCCTTTCTTCCTTCTTTCTCCATCTTTCACAATATTATTATTAGTATTATTAGCATTATTAGTAGTAGTAATAGTACTGATGCACTGGAATAAGGCAAGTGGAAAATAGGGGAAAGAAGAAAATAACAGAATAAATACCCATATTGCATATGATCACCAAAATATTTTGCTTATGAGTAAGCTTCTGTGTCTTGAACCTTCGAGGAAGACAAGTGTCAGTACCAAGCAACCCCTAAGTCTCAGAGACTCATTCCTTGCTCACCCAGAGTCTCCTGTAGTTCAGAGTGACTCTCACACAGATTGCCCTCCAGGAGGTGACCCTATTGATGGAGGCCACTTAAACCTGGGGCACTCCAGCTGCACATAGGTCTTCACACACAGGCTCTGGGAGGCTTGAGTGCAGATAAGTATTTATCACCTCCCTACGATGGTCAGAGATAGTCTGGGAAATGCAGTTAGCCAAGGGTTCAGGAAGACGAGAATTGAGAGCCCCAAGGAGTAATATTTTATTTTTTTTCAAAGTAGAGTATTTTTCAGTCTTATTCCTCGGAAATACTCGAGTACTGACAAACATGTTACAAACTATTCTAATTATTTTTGGTTTTTCGAGACTGGGTTTCTCTGTGGCTTTGGAGCCTCTCCTGGAACTAGCTCTGTAGACCAGGCTGGTCTCGAACTCACAGAGATCTGCCTGCCTCTGCCTCCCAAGTGCTGGGATTAAAGGCGTGCGCCACCACTGCCCAGCTCTAACTCTTCTTTTTATAAACAAAATTATTTATTTACTATGTATACAATGTTCTGCCTGCATGTATGTCTGCACACCAGAAAAGAGCATCAGATCTCATTGTAGATGGTTATGAGCCACCATGTGGTTGTTGGGAATTGAACTCAGGACCCTTGGAAGAACAGTCAGGGCTCTTAACTGCTGAGCCTTCTCTCCAGCCCCAGGAGTAACATTTTCAACATTAGATTTGCATACATTCAATGAAATAAGAATTATGTAATTTATAGTTAAACATTCAGATTCTAGCTCGTTTTTTCAGTATCACAAATATAACTTGATTCTCCCAGTCCCATTGTGATTGTAGTTGGGATCAGCACTAGTTGTGATAGTGTGCTATTATCAGATCTGGGAAGCTCCCATCCCCATCCCCCCAAAACCACACTACTTGCATAGTCTGGAAGTCACTACCCAACTTCTCAGTTGGAAATTTGCATCAAGGGTTGCACGTGAGGCTTTGGGCCTGACATCCCTCTGGGTATTGGTCAGCACATGGGATGGATGCAGTCCCTCCATCCGTGCTGCATCTTCTACCCATACCACCTCTGCTGCTGGGAGCTTCACAGAAGGCAGCTGAGAGCTCTGCACACGCAGCACATTGGTCTATGGCACCATATGGAGTACTTCTCTGCTTTGGAGAAGTACCACCGTGTGCCCCTGCCTACTCTGTAGAAACTTGGCTACATGGGGCCTGAAGCTGCACTATTTGGACACAGGACTGCACACAGCCCTTCACCAGTTCTGATCCTTTATTCTTCCGTGAATGCTCAACACTAGTTTGGTGTGGGACAGTTCTGTATTCTGTCAATTATATTTTAAATAAATGCTGATTGGCCGGTAGCCAGGCAGGAAGTATAGGCAGGAAAACCAGACAGGAGTAGAGGCGGGGCAAGGAGACCAGGAGTATTCTGGGAAGAAGGAAGCTCTTCCCCCAGTCCTGTCTAGACACCGAAGAAGCAGGATGTGACCTGCCCTGCTGAAAAAGGTACTGAGCCATGTGGATAACACAGATAAGAATAATGGGTTAATGTAAGTTATAGGAGCTAATACAAAGCCTGAGCTAATGGGCCAATCAGTTTTATCATTAATATAGACCTCTGTGTAATTTCTTTGGGGGTTACTGGCTGTGGGAACTGGGCAGGACAGAAACCCCAACTAGCAGGCCCATGTGTTACACTAGTTGAGGCATCCATTCTCAGGGTGATGAAGACTCAGTCGCTGTCATCTCCCAAGGCCCTGCCTGGGAAAGAGAAGTCTTAGCTCCCTTAGTTTTTATGAGTTCTGTCTGGTTGGATCTAGGAGCTCAATAAATACATACAAGAGCCGGTTCATGACAGAAGAGCACAAACTTGCTATTTGTTCCATATGCACATGAGAATCTTCACCAGAGAGTGAGTTAGCTGCAGAAGGGAAAAATGTTGATTTTATGCTTTTTAGAAAAAGAATATTACATTTGTGAAGGAATGACAGGGTACAGGGTGATGGAGATTTGGATGATGTAATACCCTCTAGAGACATCACTAAGACGAATGGGGGCAATGAAGAAGCTACTGGAAGATAAAGTTAATTCTGCATTTGTGCATTTAGGATCATTGGAGCTTACCAACCTCCAGAACCAGGAACATTGTCTAGCCTTGCATAATGTGCAATCTTGATTGTCAACTTGGTAGTATTTGGAGTCACTTAGCAGATACATCTCCAGGCCTGTCTGGGAAGTATTTCCAGAGAGGACTGACTGAGAGGGCAGGCTCTCTAAGCAGGCAACACCTTCAGTGAATAGCCCAGATACAGAGAGGTCTGAGGAAATATCAGTCACCTGCCTGTCTTGGTCCCCATCCACCACTGCCATTATACATCAGTTTCTCTGGCCTCCCAGTGTGGACTGAATACCAACTGCTCTCCAGGGAGTTTCCAGGCCTTCAACACTAGGCTGGGACTATTGAGGCATCCGTTTTTGTGGACAGAGAAGCTAACATGTTCTCTGCCCATTTAGCATGTTGATGGGCATTGTTGGACCATCCAGAGCCCCTACCAATTATACCAATCTAATAAATCCTTTTTATGATTTATAGTTATTCTATTGGTTCCGACGCTGTAGCATTAATTCTAATTGGTATTAATAATAAAAACCCAGAGTCACATATAGGGGTTAATGCTGAAAGATCAGAGAAGCAGAGCAGCCAGCCATTAGAGAGTTCTTGCCTCTACCAAATGCACAGACCAAAGAGGCAGTCCTCTCTCTATGAATCCTCAGACTGGATCCGTCTCTACAGTCCTCAGACTGCTCCTGAGCTCCTGTCTCCTCCCACCTTATGTTCCTCTCTCTGCCCAGCCATATCACTCCCGTCTCTACCTCCCTAGTGCTGGGATTAAAGGTGTGGGATCCCAAGTGCTGGGATCACCTTTCTGTGAGCTCTGTTTCTCTTTTAGACAGATTCAATCTTGTGTAGCCCAGGGTGGTCTTGAACTCACAAAGATCCATCTGCCTCTGTCTCCAGTGCTGGGATTAAAGGTGTGTGCCACCACTGCCTGGCCTCCATGGCTGATTTAGCTCTGTGCTCTGATCTTCAGTCAAGTTTTCTGTTAGATTACAAAGTATCCCTACATGACTCTACAGAGACCCCTGCATGATACCGTATGTAAAAGACACCCTTACCCAAAGAACCTTCTAAAAAATTATTTAAAATTAATTAATTTACTTTACACATGAGGGTGTTTTGCCTGCATATATGTTTGTTTTCCACATGTGTTCCTGGTGCCTGTAGAAGTCAGAAGAGGGTGTTGAATTCCTTTAGAGCTGGAGTTGAAGACAGTTGTAAGCTATCATGCGTGGGTGCTGGTAATTGAACCTGGGTGTTCTGTAAGGGCAACAATTGCTCTTAGTGATGGGCCATCTCTCCAAACCCTCCCGAAACACACACCATTGCTCTCTTCTTTTTGAGACAGGGTATCGCTATGTATCTTTGACTAGTCTGGAACTCACAATGTAGACCTGGATGGCCTCAAAATCACAGAGATCAGCCTACCTGTGCCTTTGGAGTGCTGGAATTGAAGGTGTGTACTATCCGCCCAGCCCAAGTGGCCCTTTCTGAAGTTGTGGTTCTTGAAAGCATTTTTGCTGGAAGCAATCAACATTCCAAAACTTGGCACATTTTGAGACGGTTTTCCTTATTTGCTTTATCCTGATGTCAGTTATTTTTATCACCACTATGACCAAATGCCTGGTGGATACATCTAATGGAGGAAGGATTGGCTTTAACTTATGGCTTCAGAAGTAGAAGTGTGCCATTGTGGAAAGGGCATGGTAGAGCAGAGAGCCTAGCAGCCAGGAAGCAGAGAGAGGATGCTAGCTTTCTTCTTCTTCCTCTTGTTCCACCAGGCTCTCACTCATGTTCAGGACAGGTCTTCCCCAGTAATAAATGGAAACAAAGACTCAGCCTAAAGACATGCTTCACTACCTCTGGGGAGCTTCTCAAAGCAACCAAGATGACAAGCACCATAAACCATCACAAGTCTCAGTGTTGCCCTTCCTGGGTACTTCTTACTCATTCTTTCACCCAAACCCCTAAGCTGCCCTGCACATTAATGGATATAAATTCCTACTTGTATAGAGGGGCATCCTCTAACACCACTCCCTGGAAGCGCTGGCTCAGGGCCAGGCCATCTGGAAGCTTCTGGACATTGCTAATGCTCACCATCATCGAGAAAAATGCCAACCTTCATTTAGATTGTCCCCTTGGTGTAAATTCCCAGAAGTAGAGTAACATGGTCCAAGCATAAAAATATTATTCATGGCTCTCAGTTCAGGTTCACAATTTGTCTTCCTGGAGTCAGCTGATGGATAAGCACTATGTATTATACCTAATCCTTGCATGGTTGCCAGGACTAGTGATTGTTTTAAATTTTGTAGTAGTCCTGGACAAAATAATGACATTTCCCCTTGTTTTGATTCAGGCTTCTGAGATCCCAGCATCTTTTGCCATGATTGTTCATGGAAGTGTCTACACTCAGGTGATTTGTGAGTGCAGATGTTGGGTAACTTCTTCAGGCCTTAATTTCTTAAACTGATTTTTGGACGCTCTTTATGTAACTAAGATGTCAGACTGTTTAAGTGGTAAGTGTATCTTTGGGCTTCCATGCAATCGCTTGAATCCTGGTCTCTTTGTTTGTCAGTCTTTGGTGGATTTTCTTTCTCTCTCCTTTGTTTTAACATTAAGGCTTATAAATATATTTCCTATCCAAAAAGTATCAGTATTTGATTTTGTTTTCTTCTACTTTGTCACATATATAATATATATACTATTACATATATTATATCAAATATATTATATATAATACATATGTATAAACTAAATAAAACATTTTAGGATCATGCCATTTAAAATAAATTATTATTATTATTATTATTATTATTATTATTATTATTATTATTGAGACAGGGTCTCACTGGCCTGAATTCACTATGCAGGTCAGGCTGACCTCAAACTCACAGAGATCTGCCTGCCTACTACTAGAATTAAAGATGCTTGCCATCATGTCCAGCCTGGCCTTTTAAAGATTATTTTATTATTGAATTTTATATGTACAGTTATTTTGCCTGCATGTATCTGTGTGCCACTTTCGTGCCTGGTACCCATGGAGGCCAGAAGTCGACATCAGATCCTCTGGAACTGAAGTTATAGACAGTTGTGAATGACCATGGCGGTGCTGGGAATCGAATCCGGGTCCTCTAAAAGAGACTATGCTCTCAATCTCTGCTCCATCTCTCCAACCTCAGTTTTGTTTTATTTTTTCCCTGCAAGACAGGGTTTCTCTGTGTAGCCCTGGCAATCCTGGAATTCACCCTATAGAGCAGACTGGCCTTGAACTCACAGAGATTCACCTGCTGCTGCCTGTGCTAGGATTAAAGGTACGTGCCACCACCACCCGGCTGATTTGTTGTTGTTGTTTGTTGTTTAAAAGTAAGAATCAACTCTTGAGGCAGGGGCCTCAGAGTGTGGAGAAGCGAGGGGAGACTGCCATCTACACAAGACGGTGCCCCGACTGAGTGGGAAGCCAGTGGAGTAGGCTGCCCCGAGATGGAGCAACTCCAGGACACTTAGACTTCCAATTTTTTTAAAATATTTATTTATTTATTATGTATACAGTATTCTATCTGTGTGTATCCCTGCAGGCCAGAAGAGGGCACCAGACCTCATTACAGATGGTTGTGAGCCACCATGTGGTTGTTGGGAATTGAACTCAGGACCTTTGGAAGAGCAGGCAATGCTCTTAACCGCTGAGCCATCTCTCCAGCCCGACTTCCAAATTTTGTTGTCCCTTCATCTTCCCACAGGAGTAAAACTCCAGTTGCCCGTGTAGCTCTGATCCCGTGGGAGAGCTCCTATTCTGACCCCTAGTCAGGGCTCTCCAAGGAACAGAACCCACAGGACGCATATATATTAAAGGAATTATTAAATAAGCTTACATTAAAATGGCAACAGCAGCTGTCTCACACCTGAGAGGTTGAGAGCTCGGTAGTTGCCAAGTCCACGAGTCTCGTGAGTCTGCCTCAGCAGTCCCTATCTGATGTGGAAAACCTGGACGGTTCCTGGAGAGCTTAGTCCTTGGTCCACCGGAGAACCCTGAAATATTGCTTCTGACCAGTGAAGGAGTCAGCGGCAGCAACAGGATGAACAAACTTGGCTGCAAGAGAAAAGGCCAAGTGAACAAAAGTTGAGCAGGCTTCCTTCTGCCACGTCCCTTTCCATTGGGGCTGCTACGGGATGGCGCTGCGGTTTCCAGGGTGGGTCTTCCCACATCCATTAAGGCAACCGGAATAGGTCTTCAGGTGAGGCTCCTTCACTCAGGAGATCCCAAATTGTGGCAGATTGCCATTAAAATCCACCATTCACATCTACTGTGGGGGAACCGAGGAGCAGCGTGACCTCTGTCCTCCCACCTCCCTCCTCTCACGCGTGTCAGCCCCCCTCCCCCATTCTGCTCTCCAATTACGGCAGGCAGAAAGAGGAAGGGACAATAAATATTCATTAAACACAACCAGCCCCACCATTCTTCTGAGTCATTTTGAGTTAACCTTAGCAGGAGAAACTGTTTGCTTCAAGGGGTAAGAGAACATATTTAGGGTTTTGAATTCCAGACCCAAGGGGCCAAATGTTAAGCGCTGCATCTTTGCATTGTTGGCGGGAAGGACTGGAGACAGCTGTGCTCCGTGTTTCATGGTTACTGAACTACACACTGTACCCTATCTCTGATTTCTCTACTCGCTTGCTCCGGCTCCTGGCATTTTCAAGTTGGGCAGAGCCTGTTCAGGCAAGCCTTCATTTCTGTTTTCAGAGAAGGAAGTAAGCTACTCATTTATTCACCAACTTTGGCTGCTCCAAGGCTACACTTGGTCCATCCATGCATCCAGAGCCAACAAAAATCCATTTCTAAAAGCTTGCAGGTACGACAGCATTTACTAAATGTTTTCCCAAAAAGTGCAATAAAGAGAAATTTATGAGCTGATCGGTGGTGGCACATGCCTTTAATCCCAGCACTCAGGAGGCAGAGGCAGATAGATCTCTGAGTATGAGGTCAGCCTGGTCTACAGAGTGAGGTCCAGGACAACCAGGGCTACAAAGAGAAACCCTGTCTGTAAACCCAACAAATAAATAAATAAAAACAAACAAACAATGGCAAAACAAAAATAGTTATTTTCAGCCCAGAGCTGTTTGGTTTTTGTTTTTCTTTCTCTCTCTCTCCCTCTCTCTCTCTCTCTCTCTCTCTCTCTCTCTCTCTCTCTTGAGACAGGGTCTCTCTACATAGCTATGGCTCTCTAGGAACTCATTATGTAGACCAGGCTGCCCTAGAGTCACAGACCCTCTGAGTGCTGGATTAAAGGCGGGAGCCACCACACATGACCTAAACCCAGAGGTTTTAGAGTGAGTTTGTTACTTCTCTGGAGAACACAGACTGCAGTCTGGGATGTGTGCTAGATATGGAGGCGGCTAAGGAAAGCATCAGAATAGAGGGGAGACTGTATGAAATATGCCGTAAATAAATGATAAAGACAAAGGGCTATCGAATTTTGGAGGAAGGAGCTGACCGAGGAAGGCTTCCATAGGAAAAATGAGATGTGATCTGTATTGCAGTGGGGAGGCTTAACAGAGTAGGAATTAGAGTCTGAAGCTGAAGGAGTAACATAAACAAATGCACAAACCAAAGGAATAACACATGCATGACACTGTGAGCAGAATTGGTTCTCTCTTCTTCTCTCTCTCTTTCTCTCTTTCTTTCTCTCTCATACACAAGAGAGAGAGAGAGAGAGAGAGAGAGAGAGAGAGAGAGAGAGAGAGAAAGAGAGAGAGACTCCCTCTCATCTTTGTTTCTCTCTTTATGTCTGTTTTGAACCCAGGACTTCTCACATGCTGGACAAGAGCACTAACCCAAAATTCCTTAATGTATTTTTTCTTTTGAGATAAGGGCTCACGGAGTTGCCAGGCTAGCCTGGAATTTGTAATCCTCCTGCCTTAGCTTCCCAAGTAGCTGGGATCACAGAACTATACTACCAGACCTGACTATTCAGCTCTCAAGACTCAGATGAAAGGGCTGCTCTAGCGGCCAGCCTCCTCCCACTTTCTGTCCCGCCTAAATTCATTTTTGTACTTGTATCATACATAGCAGCAGAGATACTTTGACTTCCTCCCACCTTCCCTCTTTCCGTCCCTTCTTCCTTCTTTCCTTTCTTTGTTCTTAAAATATTCCTGCTATGGTTAAGGTAAAGGTATGTGTCAATAATAAAGAGTTCCAAAACTGTGGTTATTCAAACTATGTGGCTGTTAATTTTTACCTCCCATGGAACAGTTCTAAGACTGGCTTCTCAAGGTCAGTCAGGGACCCTGGTCCTCTATATTGTTTCTTGGCCATCCAGACAATGCGACAGCCTATACAGTGCAATCTTTGTCACCCCTAGATCCAAGCTTCTAGCCAGCCTGGAAGAAGGAGGTGAGGCAGAGGAGTCACGTGCTGCATCACTTCTCTCAGGCAACCTTGCCAAGAACTTGATCCTATGACCTCACCTAAGCCCAAAGGAAAATGGGAAATGTAGTCCAGGAGGCAGCAGATGAAACAGGACTTTATTGGAAGAAGGCAGTTTGAGGAGGGCAGTGGCATAAGTTGGGCCCCAAGTTCTTATCTTTTTCTCAATCTGGGAGCTAAGTCTAGGCAAGAACCACATGTTCTTCATCTTGGTCCCCAGCTCTGAGCCGGTGCTCAGTTCCTGCTCTCTGAGTGGACGAAGCCACAGCCGTGGTCGAGGTGGCTACAGTGAAGGTATGAGCAAATGTAGAGACCTGAGCCTGGAGAGAGAAGACAGATGTGGAGGAATTTAACAGGGGGAGCGCAGGGCTTGATGGATCTTGCCAGAACACAGAACTGTTAATGTTATGATTTGGGGGGATTTAAGTTGACAGCTCCCTGGCAACAGTTCAAAGAACCCGCGCTGAATACCTCACTTTGCAGCAATTTATTGAACAGATTCCAAAATTAAGAAATTCCTCAACTGTTTCCAAATCATGTTAAGAAAATGCAAGCCTGGAGCTAAAAGGCATTCTGGTTCATTGCCATCCCAGCTACTGTCAACAGGCTGGGGCAGCACATCAGGGCCTCACCTGACTGCCACTCCACATCCCCGTTGGGCCTTCTTGGCTCCAGCAATACCTTTCTGGTTACAAGCAGACCCCAGAACATGGATGCACGCACGCACTCACACGCAGATGCCAGACACCAGCGGTCTCCAGAAAGCCAGGCTTTGTGGTTGAGTCCGGGTTGGCCATATCACCCCTGCAAGTAAGCATAGGTTTTGAAATCTTTGCAGACAAAGTCTGAGGTTTGGATCAGTCACTTGCTACCAGCTTTGGTCAAATTATTTCACCAGTTAAACTCTGCTTCCTTCATCTGTAAAATGGGACTTTATTGGGGATACATTTCTGGGTATGTGAGAATTGAATGAAGTTCTGGGCATTGGACTGTGGGTCCCCCCCAAATAGCAATTAACAGTGAACAGCATTTCAAAGGATTATGACAGCTGGGTTTTCAGGCCTGTGTGGCACTTCAAGTTTAAGGAGCTTAGTAACCATCCCAAAACCAGCATTTGGGAGGCAGAGGCAGGAGGATTATTATGGGGTAAATCCAGCCTGGACTAAATAGTAAAGTTGTAGTAAGAGGCGCGCGGGCCTGCTTTTGGTCCCGGTGGTCACCCGGCTCCCACAGCCCGGTGCCTGGCTAGCTTATACCCGAAATAATTACATGGAAACTGTATTCATTTAAATACTGCCTGGCCCATTAGCTCTAGCCTCTTATTGGCTAACTCTCACATATTTGTTTAACCCATTTCTAATAATCTGTGTGTCACCACGAGTCGTGGCTTACTGGGAAAGATTTAGCGTGTGTGACCTGGGAGCTTCATGGCGGTGGCTCTCTCACTCTCCCCCTTCCCAGTATCCTGTTCTCTTTCCCTGTCTATCTAAGTCCTGCCCTATCAAAAGGCCAAGGCAGTTTCTTTATTAACCAATAAAAGCAACCCAAATACAGAAGGACCCTCCTACACCATAAAGTTGTAGATTGGACTGAACTACAGAGTGAGGCCCTATTTTGAATGAATAAATCAATCAGAAATAATATCTAGTTATAGGCATTAACAAAGCAATGGGGTGCTAATTATTTCCAACCTTGTGACAATGACCTGGCTTCTGTGTGGCCCATCTCACTCCATGACTTCTGGGCCAAATTTGTTGTGACTGCGTAACTGGAGGTCAGTGCTACACCTCCATGTCCTCAAGACTCCTCCTGGGGTCCGATGTAATCCCAGGATTTTCCCATCAGATACCTTGAGGAGGGAGAAGTGGCTCTCTCTTTAGGTTACCCATGCTTTGGGAGCCATGCTGTTTGGGGCTGCTGACATTCTGTGGCCTGCGGTGCTTCCTCAGCTGCGACTTGTGGTCTCTGGCCACTGGTTTATTCTGTTTTTTCTGCAGATCCTCCTCTTGTCCCTTCCTTCACTCATAGCAGCTAGGCCTGTCCCTTCCTTCTTCTAGGGATGGGCTGAGGTCATCCTTGTGGGGGGGGGAGTGTCACCCAGGTCACTGTGGCTCCTGTTCTCAGCTGACTATGTGTTGTGTCAATTCATTCAGCTAATAGCCTCTTAGTTACCAGTCCAATAGGATGTGGTCTGAGGTATTCCTATAAGCACAGACAGGAAGCATGCTGGGCCCTTTTTCCCCTTTCGCTTAGTTGGTGGTCGGAGTTAGGTTCGCAACCCCAGTGCCCACAGAGCAGAGTAACACAGCAGTTTTCTATTGTGAGTGATCCCCAATAAACATTTGTTATCCTTTATTACAGACTCTTGGGCTTCCTTTAGTTACACAATAACTGTGAGGTGAGCTCATGGAAGCTCTATAAGCCACATTTGGGGCTATGAAAAACTGGCTTCACTCAGGTCTAAAGGCCTCAAGCCACAGTTCTTCTGGCTTCCCTTTACCGAAGGGTGAAAGGCCTGGATGAGCAAGTGCAACTGGGAAGTGGAGTCCACTGCATGCCCTTCACTCATAGCCACACCCTCCCAGGGACATGGTCCTTCTCCCCCCATGTCAGAGTTCACAGCACAAAGGAAGGGTCATTTATTATTTGCCACCTGCTCTCCATCTGTAACTCTCTGCTTGATTACTTTGTTGCAGTCACACACACACACACACACACACACACACACACACTCAGGAAAGGAACTGATTCTCCAAGTTTGTGAGTACTTTCCCGGTTCCTTCATCCCCCAACCAGGGGAGAATAGAACTTCTTTGAAATGCTATGCCAAGGAGTTTGTGTCTCTTGTTATCAACAGCCATTTATGGTGGTTGAAGGGATTAACAGGCTATGTGAGGGACCAATTATTAGCTGTCACAAATGAATTCATCACATTCTATCTTGTCTCACGAGTTACCCTGGTCAGCACTAAGCTCATGGTGCAAAGAGGACTAAAAGGCTGGTCAGTTCCAGAGTGGACAGAATTGCCTCAGCAAACTCAGTCCCGGAGTGTTCAGAATCCAGTTAACTCTCTTCTCGTTCTGATCTTTTTCCTAATTTTATTTTTGGTTTTTGAGACAAGGTTTGTCTGTGTAGCCCTGGCTGTCCTGGAACTCACTCTATAGACCAGGTTGGCCTCGAACTCACAGAGCTCTGCTTCTACCTCCGAGTGCTGGGATGATGGGGGAAATTATCAGCCAATCACATCCAGTTGGAGTGTGGCTACCTGAACCCCCAGTTAGGTAAACGGAGAGAACACAGGTGTGCTCTCTCTCTCCATGTGGTGTCTTCGGATCTCCGGACCTCTCATCCTTGTAGCGTGAGTTTCCCCCCTTTTCAGTCATTAAAAATAACTGTTCCTATTGAGCTGGCTTGGTTGTTTATTTGTGCCAACCCAATTCTTTAACACTGGGATTAAAGGCGTGCGTCATTCCGGCTTTTGCAGAATTTTTATTTTCATCAGAGTTATGTAGTTAAACAAACAAACAAACAAAGCAAGCAGGGCAAATGGCATCCTTTCGCTCCTTCCCCTTTTCATTTTGTTCACCCATCTGACTGTTGATATTTTCCACTATATTGCCAAAGAATAGAGCTATATAGCTACTTTTGGAGTTTTCAGTTAGGCATTTTCCAGAATGGAAAAAAACCAGTAAGGTCTTTGTTGTTGTTGTTTATTTTGTATTTTTTTAAAACTGCCACATACTTCTAGCTTCTCTTCCCTCCACAGATATTTAAAATTTACATTACTGTAACAACATAAACACTAATCATGTGAAACATATAGCATTTTTCTTGGTTGGTGTTTTTGTTTGTTTGTTTTTGTTTTTCAAGACAAGGTTTCTCTATGTACCCCTGACTATCCTGGAACTCGCTCTGTAGGCTAGGACATTAAATGCCTTTGTACTTGAGAGGCAGAGGCAGGCAGATCTCTGTGAGCTGGAGGCCAGCCTGATCTACATGGTAAGTTCCAGGACAGCCAGGGCTATTACACAGTGAAACCCTTTCTTGAAAAACAACATAAAACAAAAAGGCATTCTAAGGTAGATGCAATGTATTTTGACACCGGAACAGCCTACATCGTAGCTGGATTAGGTGGCATGGACCCATGAAGAATGTGTGTTTGTATGTTTGAGACATAGGATCAACGGGATGCTAGACCTCAAAAACTGTTTTGAAGGTATTGGGCTTATGAACTTGAGAGATTTTTATCACTTTACTTATACAAGAATAGATTTTAATAGCTAAAAAAAGATTAATGCCACCACTCTTGGGGTGTTTGAAATGCCAATTCACTGTCTCAATAATGTAGATTCATGTTAACTTATATACAAGCATGTAGCAGCATTCATACTGAAGCTTTTTTTTTTAATCAATTTTTCACACAATATAACTGCTGTGGGATAATGCTCTTGTATACTGTCAAGATTTGTCACTCATATTAGTTTAATAAAATGCAGATTGGCCAGTAGCCAGGCAGGAAGTTTAGGTGGGGTAACCAGACTAAGAGAATTCTGAGAAGAGGAAATGCAGAGAAAGAGAGAGAGAGTTGCAAGCCATATACAGAGGAAGCAAGATGAGAATGCCTAACTGAGAAAAGGTACCAAGCCACATGGCTAAAACATAGATAAGAATTATGGGTTAATTTAAGTTGTAAGAGGTAGTTAGTAAGCCAGGCAGTAGTGGTGCATGCCTTTAATCTCAGCACTCGGGAGGCAGAGGCAGGTGGATCTCTGTGAGTTTGAGCCCAGCCTGGTCTACAAGAGCTAGTTCCAGGACAGGCTCCAAAGCCACAGAGAAACCCTGTCTCAAAAAACCAAAAAAAAAAAAAAAAAAAAAAAAAAGAGGTAGTTAGTAATGAGCCTGAGCAATAGGCCAAACAGTTTATAATTAATATGAGCCTCTATGTGTTTATTCGGGACTGAATGTCTGTGAGACTGGGCAGGACAGAAACTTTCATCTAATGTAATGGTATACCTTCTTGTTCTTTGTTTATTTCCTAATTATGATGAAACAAATCCTATAAAAAAAACTTCCTAAGAAATTGTTTATGGAAAATAATACTTTAAAACATGTTGTCTTATGATGTACTTTGAGATCTTTATTGAAAGTATCTTTATTCTATCTTCACAGCAGTGGATAGTTTGACTGAGTATAGGATCCCAAGTCAGAAATGGCTTTCTCTTAAAAGTTTTCAAGCCACTGTTTCACTATAAAACCAATGTTCTCTTTGTGGAGACATTAGTTCCCACATCTCTGTGTCTAGCTCTCTTGTCTGCAGCATTGCTGCTGTCCTGGTCGTATATCCCTCATCATCTTCTCAAGGATTCTCTTTGCCTCTCTTATTTCCTGAAATCCATGTGCCATATGTCCTGAATTAGTCTGGCCATTCCACATCTTTTAGATTATTTTGGTAAATACTCACAGACTCTACTATAAGTCTCTCTCTCTCTCTGGCTTTTCAAGACAGGCTTTCTCTGTGTAGCCCTGTCTGTCCTGAAACTCACTCTGTCACTCTGTAGACCAGGCTAGCCTTGAACTCAGAGATCCCAGTGTCTCTGTCTCCTGAGTGCTGGGATTAAAGGTATGCACCACCACTGCCAAGTTCTATAAGTCTCTTCTTGATAAACTATTGAAAAATGACACCATCTTCACCCTTTAAGGTTCTCTACCAAAAGTTTTAAAATTTTATTTGGCATATTGATAAAATTTTACATTTACATATTTTCCTGAGGATCTGGCAAAACAATTGTCCTTTGACTTGGGAAACGTTTCTTGAATATTCTTTAATAAAAATATCCTGGGCTGGAGAGATGACTCAGGGGTTAAGAGCACTGGTTGCTCTTCCATAGGTCCTGAGTTCAATTCCCAGCAACCACATGGTGGCTCATAACCATCTACTATGAATTTAGTACCCTGTTCTGGTGTGTGTCTACATAATAAATAAATAAATAAATCTTTCTAAAATATTTATTTATTTATTATGTATACAATATTCTGTCTGTGTATATGCCTTCAGGCCAGAAGAGGGCACCAGACCTCATTACAGATGGGTTGTGAGCCATCATGTGGTTGCTGGGAATTGAACTCAGGACCTTTGGAAGAGCAGGCAATGCTCTTAACCAGTGAGCCATCTCTCCAGCCCTAAAGAAATCTTTAAAAAAAAAAATCTCCTTTATTCTCTTTTCTGGAACCCTTGCTATTCAAAAGACATCCCTCTTTGGTACACACCCTAGTTTATCTCTGCTCCCTTCTTCCACGCTCAACTTTAATATTGCCTTTTTAGTCTCTTCTGTCACACTTTGCTAAGAATGCTTTTTGCTCATTAGAAATTTGTTCTTTCATGGGCTTTGTATTATCCTTAATTTCTCCAGGAATTAGTAACTGTGTGTTAAGTACTTTCTACCTTGTCTTTTGTAGACTCTTTTCTATTTATTTTGGTCTCTGCCTTTTATGTTGAAGAACTTCCTCAGTTGTCTGGTGATCCTCAGTCTCCCTTTCAAGTTTAGGGGTATAGTGCTAAAAATCTGATGACTTTTGATTGCTGACCTTCACCTAAAGTAATCCGAGTACAAGAACAGCATATGCCAGTATCTACAGGCATTTTCTCTTAGATCAGATTTCCTGAAGAAGGAAGTGTGAGAGCTGGAGGTGCAGGCAGGGGTCTTCCTATTCCGTACATCAATTCCACTTAACCACCCATCCCAGCTGCCATTGGTTCCTGTTGTCCCTCTGTCTACAGACCTATTTTACCCTTTGCAGAACACCATCTTCAAACCAAGGAGACTGTGTATCTATGTTTTTCCTTGAGACAATCTATCCTCCCATCCTCGGTTCTTGCATTCTGTTTTCAGAGATAGCTGCAGCCTCTACTTCCTGATTTTAGCTGATTTAGTCACTATTACTCATCTGCCCTCAGCTTTCAAAATGTAGCCAGCTGTTGCTGTCTCTGTTCCCATTTCTCTTTTCATCTGGGTTTGTGGGCTTAAGAAAAATCCATTTTCTGCTGTTTCAAAAAGGTTTGTGGAGATTGCTGAGATAAACACTGTGTTTAATTTGCCATCATTTGCTTTTAAAAAATGATTTAAATTTTTTGTTCTTTATTTTGGCGTGTGTATTTGTGTGTATTATATGTGTGCACCTATGTGGGCACATGTGGAGGCCAGATGGCAGTATCAGGTGTTTCCTTCTATTGTTCTCCACCTTCTATTTTAAGTGTTTAACTAAACCTGGAGCTTGAGGCTCAGTGGGTAAGGGCACTTGCCCTCAACGGACGCTGGAGTTTAATCCCTGGAATCCACGTGGTGGAAGGAGAGAACCAATTTCTGCAATTTTTTCTGAAACCTTTGCATGTGTGCCATGATAGGCTCATGTGCCTGTCCATGTGTGTGCTGTCATGGACCAGATTAGACAAAAATACCTCTTGCCAGGGTAGGGGTGTGGGATTTTTGAAATATAAATAAAGAATATGAAGACACATGAAAAATTATAAGAAAAGAAACCATAGAAAGTACCGGGAGAGCATTCCAGTGAATATTGAAATTGCCCGTGTTTATTTTTCCATATGCTTTTATACCCAACATAAACGGGCGGGGGGAATGTAACAAAAGATTTTATTAACATGATACATAGGACGACTCAAACAGTTAATCACTTTAACACTTTGAGACATCAAATCATTAGCATTTTGTTGTTTAGGCAGTGAAGCTACCCTAGACCACATATCCTGAAGACAGACACTCCCCAGGTGACCTCATTGTTACAAAAGGAGTAGAAGTACATTTGCATATCCTGACCACCTGATTTGCCTTTTGTTTGTTTGCTTGTTTTTGCTTAAAGCAAAAGTGTCTCAACTTTTTGGTCCCTCTGATCTAATTTGGAAACTATCCCGACTAGATGGGCTGATGCGTCAAGTTCAATATCCTCTGCAGCCTTGTCCCATTTCTCTCCACTGCTCAGGTCCTGCCCCAATCTCATAGGTCATCTGCTTCGCCACCAGACTGATTAACACACAGTTTGGTGTCACCTCAGAGGCTTCCCTTACCAGCTTCAGCTTCACTTTCTTTTTCTTTTTTTTCTTTTCTTTTTCTTTTTATTTTTTGAGACAGGGTTTCTCTGTAGCTTTGGAGCCTGTCCTGGAACTAGCTCTTGTACACCGGGCTGGCCTCGAACTCACAGAGATCTACCCGCCTCCGCCTCCTGAGTCCAGCTTCACTTTCAACTGGGAACAGAACCTACAGGTCTTTGGTACATACCAACGTCCATCGACTGTACCGGCAGTTTCACACATTTGTTCTTGCAAGTCCCCCATCACTTCCCTATTTCTTTGTGTTTTAACCCAGGAATGACTTTGTGTCATATTCCAGAGAAAATAGAAGCAATCGAATGTCTTCACTCTCTTCTTTCCTACCATATCAAAGTATCTACATCTGCAGCCGTCCAGGCCACCCTACTCACACGCTGGTCCACCTATAATAGGCTCTTTCTGCACTGTCCAGACTGTCTGGGCTGTCTCTCCCACCATAGGGGTGGATTTCAGGCCCAGGCTATCTACATCTTTGAGAAACTGCCCTGTCTCCTCTTGTGCTTTGTGTCTTTGACCTCTTTAGCACATTCCTTTCAGCTTTGAAACAGCTTAAAAATTTCCATATTCTGTGTGTGTGTGTGGTGACAGGGATGGAACCCAGGGCCTGCCACATATTGGGCAAGTGCTCTACCACTGAGCCATAACTCCAATCCTAGTTTGGTTTTTTTTTTCCCCTAAAGATTGATTTATTTATTATGTATACAGTGCTCTGTCTGTGTGTATGCCTGCAGGCCAGAAGAGGGCGCCAGATCTCATTACAGATGGTTGTGAGCCATCATGTGGTTGCTGGGAATCGAACTCAGAACCTCTGGAAGAGCAGCCAGTGCTCCTAACCTCTGAGCCATCTCTTCAGCCCTCCAGTCCTAGCTTTTATTTTATTTATTCATTTTTAAGGAAGCCCTCTAAATCTTTATTGAGCCAGGCAGTGGTGGCATACACCTTTAATCCTAGTACTTGGGAGGCAGAGGCAGGTGGATCTCTGAGTTCAAGGCCAACCTGGTCTACAGAGCAAGTTCCAGGGCAACCAAGGATACACAGAGAAACCCTGTACAGAAAAACAAAAACAAACAAACAAAAAATCCTTATTGAGATATTACTCTGCCTGCCTGCCTCCCTCCCTCTCCCTCCCTCACCCTCCTTACTATTATTATATCTTAAAATTGTTGTCTGCATTTACCTTCTTGCCTTCCTTGTCCCTCCTTCTGTTGCGACCTTCACCTGCCAGTCTTCCTCAACACCCTCTGACCGGTGTGTACCCCACCTGCCTCGTTCCTCCCAGAAGCATTTCACATACCCCACCTCCTTGTGCCAGACCTCACAACTCCCCATCTGCTTTTCCCAAGCCTCTGGCCACTCCTTTACTGCAGTTTCTTTGGAATATTATAGCTTCAGTGTTCATCTCGGCCCTCTTTTCCTTTTGCTCCATATAAAGCTTTCCTAATGGGTCTCATCTTGACCCCATGGCCTCTCTACCACTTCTGCACAGGTGACTGGATCTCTTGCCCAGGCTTTTCTTCTGAATTCAGATCTGCCTTTTCATCTGCTACTGATGGATTCCCACTAGGACATGCCACAGGATATCTAAACTCAGTGTGTACCAAACTGGACTCATGATTTCAGTACTTAAAATTGTAACGATATGCTTTTGCTATCTCTGAAAACTGGGAAAAGTTACTGTATGTATTCTTGTCTGGAAAATTGGATGATGATATATTCCTTACAGAACTAAATGGTACCATTTTATCTCTGTTATGGCCTGAAAAATTCATGTGCTAGGACTTTAATCCCCATGTGACAATATTAGGAAGTCTTAGGTATTTAGGTCATAGGGACAGCACCCTCATGGATAGGTTAACTCCATTATCACAGGAATGAGTTCATTCCATATGGAAGGTTATTGGGATCCCTCTCTCTCTCTCTCTGTGTGTGTTTTGTCTTTCATAGGATATAATAACAAGCCCCTTCTAGATGCCTCTTGCTCTTGGATTTCCCATTTTCCAGGACCATGAGCAAATAAGCTTCTGTTCATTATAAATTTCCAAGTCCAAAATAAAACATATAGTTATAGATGGATGAGGTGGGGTAGGAAGGACTGGGATAGGAGGATCAAGCAGGGAGGGGGATGGATGAGGGAGACTAGGGAGGGAATACAGGAAGAAACAGCTAAAATTAAGGTCATTTGAGGGGTAGTATGGAAACTCAATACAGTGGAAGCTTCCTAAAATATAGACATATATGAAGGTGATCTAAACAAAATTGCCAAATAATGAGAAAGCCCAAGACCCAACTGTATATATCTTGTCACCAAATGAGGCTTCCAGTACCAGGAATGGGTTACAACTAATTGAGGTTTTGTTTGTTTTGTTTTGTTTTGTTTTGTTGAGACAGGGTTTCTGTGTAGTCTTGGCTTCCTGGAACTCACTCTGTAGACCAGGCTGGCCTTGAACTCACTGAGATCTACCTGCCTCTACCTCCAGAGTGCTGGGATTAAAGGTGTGTGCCACCAGCACCTGGCATACATACAACTGAGTTATTGACCAAAGGGGTCCCATGGGAAACCCCAAACAATGCTGGCTGTTGCCAAAGCTATAGGTTGCTCCACAAACCTACAGCAAGGCCCTATTGCAGAAGACAACACCTACAAAACTCATTGAACACAGTGAAGTTGCACTGGTGCCTAACTAGATCCTTCACCCTTACAGGCTAAAGTTCTTAGTACCAGAAAGCATTCTGCATGCTACCGGGGAGCAATGTAAATACAAACCCAGCTATGAACCCTTCGATCTACAATGGTGTCCTGCCTGCAAGATGTGTCAGGGCAATGGTGCCATAGGTTTATGAAAGTAACCAACCAACACCTGATCTGACTTAGGGCCCACGCCATAAAATGGAACCCATACTCAATGCTTTTTGAGTGACCAAGAACCTGAGACCAGAGAGCCTGGGGACGTAGCTTTAAACAAAATGCTACTGTCTACCACAGGAACATAGCAACAAAATGACTCCCGATGACATTCTGCTATACTCATAGATCAATGTGATCATCAGAGAAGCTTCCTCCTGTAGCAGATAGGAACAAATACAGAGACCCACAGGCTGACAATACACAAAGATTGATAGACCTTGGGAAACACGCCCCTAAATGGGATGTCTCCATCAAATCCCTCCCCTCAGTGTTCAGGGGACTCTGAGGAAGAGGGGCTGAAAGAGTGCAAGAGCCAGAGGGGATGGGAATGCCAAGAAAACAAGGCCTTCTAAAGACAACAGACCAGGGCACAGAGCAACTCACTGAGACAGGCAGCATGCACAGGGCCTGCACGGGTCTGCTCCACATGGTGTCCTAGAGATGACAGTAGTAGACACCTGCCAGCACCCCTAAACCAGAGGGTGTCTCCAACTGATAATCACTTGCAAATGAAAATTTACTTTTCTCCAAAGGAGTTCTCACTGGGGATAACAAGCAACCCTGTCTTTTCAATAAAAGAAAAAAAAAAAGCCAGGAAGTGGTGGCACACTTCTTTAATCCTAGCACTCAGGAGGCAGAGGCAGGTGGATCTCTATGAGTTCCAGGACAGCCTGGTTTACAGAGAGAGTTCCAGAATAGGCTCCAAAGCTACAGAGACACCCTGTCTCGAAAAAAACAAACAACAACAAATTCCAGCCTATGTACTATTCTGTTAGAGCAACACAGCCTGGACTAGGGCCCACATCAAGTTCTCAGCAAGTGTCTGACATACTGTCCACGCTCAGTGAGTGCTTTTGTCAGTGTGGTAGTAAGAGTTGCAGAGGGAAGAGGGAAGGAGCCTGGTATTAATACGACCATTACTCTCTTCCCAGTCGCCTGGCACTGTGCCAGCTATCCCCAGTTCAATACTTAGGCTTCATCCTTAGCCTCTCTGCCTATCAGAAGGTGTTTGTCCCCTACACCTTCAGCATTAATCTGCCATCAAGGCTCTGGGTCCCATTCCACAGTCAGACCTCAGTTTCTTCCTTCACTGTCCTCCCGATCCCTCCTAGTCTTCACCCAGCTAGTCTACTGGTAAAGCCATGCTGTCTGGTCGCTGGCCTCTGGTTCCACCATGTTCCACTCAGTGCATCTTCTAAATCTCTGCTGTACTATTCCATCCAACAAGCTTGTCTCCTGGTGTCACATCTCTCCTAGGCATGTTTCCATAGTAATTAGAATTGCAGTAGAGAAGAGGAAAGCTAATATTTAAAGTCATAACAGACCACAGCTGCATCTTCCCCGGAGGCAGGCATTCCTCTTCAGCACAAGGCTCTTTGTTTGGCAAATCACCTGGGTGGGCACAGAAGGTGAACAGTTGTGGGTACAAAACAAAGAGGGCCAGACTTTTCTGCAGAGGAAACAGATAGGGATTGTAGGTCCTGGAGGGCATCTAGAAAGAGAAGAATGTAGAGGAAAGCCTTGGAGGGGAAAACATCACCTCATTATCTCAGGGGGAGGCTGGAGGAAAATTAGGCTGGGCTGGGCTGGGAGTGGGGAATCTCACATAAATAGCACAAATGTCTAGTATGATCTTCCAAGACTCAGACTGCTCTAAAGCACTTGACCCTTATGCTCATAACCTTACATCTTAATGAAGCTTATTATACAAACAGTGCTCTGTATGATCTCACAGATGGAAGAAGGGAACTGTATTATCCAAAGTTCGAGAGTCACAAAACTTATGGACTGTATCTATCTATCTATCTATCTATCTATCTATCTATCTATCTATCTATCTATCTATCTATCTATCTACCTACCTGCCTAGCTATCTAGATATTTTTATATGGCATATATATGTAGATAGATAGGTAGAGATTCATATATATATATGATTTATTGGAATGGTTTATAGTCTGCAGTCTAGCTAATCTAACAATGGCTGGCTGTGAACAGAAAGTCCAAGAATCTAGTAATTGCTCAGTCCCACTAGGCCGCATATCTCGGCTGGTCTTCTGTATATGCTGGAATCCTGAAGAAGTAGGCCCCAATGTCAAGGAAGGAATGAATATACTAGCAAGGTGAGGGAAAGCTGGCAAAGAGCAAATGCTTCCTTCTTTTATGTCCTTATACAGATTTCCAGCAGAAGGTACAGCCCACACTAAAGGTATATCTTTCCACCTCAAGATTGGTATTAAAAGAGTGTGTCTTCCAGCCTTTCGATCCAGATCCAAGGTGCATCTCCTCCTACCTCAAAAGTCTGAACTAGAAATGGATTCACCCACTTTAAACCAGGCAGAAAATCTCTCACAGGTGTGCCCTCCATATCTGGATTATAGTTCATTCCAGATATAACCAAGTTGATGACCAAGAATGGCTATTACAGCGGCTGTGCTCTGTTTGGTTCTGCTAAGAGCAGAGATGGAGACCTGAGGTGGGAAAGGGTCTCTGTCCTTCTGGGAATGGATGGAGCTGAAACACGTTTACTAGAGGACCAGAGCGGTAAGGAGGGGCGAGCCTGATGTAAGCAAACGCAGGGTTTCAGATACATGCTATTTAAATTCCATGGTGCCTTCAGTTTTGTTCTTAGGGCATCCTTACTATGACAATGTTGCTATGGTGATAATAGCAGCTGTGTTCCTTTGAGACCAGGCAATAGATTGAGATTTGTAAGCACAATCTCGTGTCACCTTCTCCTAGGCCCCACTGTGGAGCCAGCATTATCAACCCCACTAACAAGGGCTTGAAATGTGCCTGGAGTCATAGATCTGGGGGAGTCTAGGGAGTCAGCTCTGTCAAACCATGGAGGATCTCTCTGCTTGCCCGTCAGTGCTTTGCCTTTATTCTTGGATAAAGCTCCAGTTTTTAAACTGCTCCAGCCACAGCTCTGAACAAAACTACCAGACCTATCAATTCACTTTGCAAACGGAAAGCGGTTACTCCAAGGAAGAGCAGAAGGCCACATTGACTTGGACAAAGTTCCTTTTATCCTAAGTTTGGTGTTCCTTCTACTGCACCAGAGTCCCAGACTAAGCCTGCAGAACTGGCAGGGCCAACAGGTGTGTCATGTCCTGCAGCAAAAGAATCATGAAATGATTGCAGTAAATGCAGCTTAACATACTTCTCAGAATCTTCCATGTGACTATGCAACTGATTCTCTCAAAGCAAGCACTGGGCGGCTATGTTTGCCAAACTCAGGGACAAAGAATTCACTGGAACATCTATGAACCTCATATGAAGCTAGGATAGCGTAGAATAGTTTGAGAACTTCAGCTTTCCATGCAGAAGGATGCTTGATATGAGGAAATAAGGGCACTGCAAGAAGCAAGAGGTTCTGGTAAAGTAAACTGACCCTCTAAGAGATTGTGTTTCTGTAGGAAGAAGGGAGAAGCTCCAGAGTCCTGGATGGAGATGAACTCCAAAGAGAAAAGAGATTGGGGTAATGAGGCCCTACATAGGAGAGGCTTTGGAGGAAATGGAACATAGCAGGTCCGGGAGCAAAGCTAGACTAGCAAAGAACGCACACCTTCTAACTAGCACAAGAATGATAGTCCCTTCTTCGTTTTATTTTCTCCAATAAATAAATCTGTCTCTAAGGCCTACTCACCATGGTAGATAGCATATCCCGTGACAGTCAGTCCCTGTGCTCTCTCCTTCTCTTAGATCTTTCTGGAAACCAAGCTTGTCAAGTCAGTAACCCTTGGGGGCCATGACTTCTGGTCCTGAAATGTAGGCTCAGCTTAGGATGTCATCGGCTCTCTAGTTGGGAATCTGAGACGATCTCCCGGTACTGTATCACAGACAGAGCTCAGAGACTGGGGACTCTTACAGCACCCAGGACAACTGCTCGGTGTCCAAAGAAAAGCTCCACATAGCATCTGAGATCCTTCTCTTTGAAGCCACAGTCAACTGGGCATATGCCACACCGTCTTGCCTGGCAGCTTGATTACCACTCCAGTCCACACCTCCTCTAAGTACATACAATTCACCTTCTTCAGCATCCTCCCCAGCCCCCACTCCAGCATGGGATTTCTCTGTGTAACAGTCTGCCCTGGAACTTACTTTGTAAAACAGGCTGGCCTTGAACTCACAGAGATCTTCCTGCCTCTGCCTCCTGAGTGCTGGGATCAAAGCTGTGCACCACCACCACCCAGTTATATAGGGTTTTATATAGCCCAGGGTAATCTCGAGTTCACTATATAGTTAAATACAGCCTTGAATTTATAATCTTCCTGCCTCTACCTCCCAAATACTGGGATTACAGGCACATCTCATAGGTCTGGTTTATGCTTTGTTAAGGATCAAACCCAGGATTTCATGTATACTAGATAAGCACTCCAATGACCACATCCTCTGTGCAAAGACCCTCTTGAATGGGGGAAGATCTTCTTTCTTTAGCTAATGATGTCTCTGACAGCACCATTTAAAAAAAGTGCTTTCCCAGAAAATATATTCAACAAAAATCATAGAAGAAAACTTTCCCAACCTAAAGAAAGATATGAATATGAAGATACAAGAAGCTTATAGAACACCAAATAGACTGGATCAAAAACAAACTCCACTCGCCACATAATAATCAAAACACTAAACATACAGAGTAAAGAAAGAATATTAAGAACTGCAAAAGAAAAAGGCCAAGTAACATAAGAAGGCAGACCTATCAGAATTACACCTGACTTCTCAATGGAGACAATGAAAGCCAGAAGGTCCTGGTCAAGCATCATGCAAACATCAAGAAACCATGGATGCCAGCCCAGACTACTATACCCAGCAAAATTTTCAGTCACCATAGATGGACAAAACAAGATATTCTATGACAGAGCCAGATTTAACCAATAGCTAGCCAGAAACCCAGCCCTATACAAAGTGCTAGAAGGAAAACTCCAACACAAGGAAATTGGCTACACCCACAAAAACACAGACAGTAGATGACCTCACAGAAGCAAATCCCAAAGAAGGGAAAAAACACACAATAACATCACCAACAAAGAAAACTAAAATAACAGGAGCTAGCAATCTCTGGTCATTAATATCCCTTAATATAAATGGACTCAACTCACCTATAAAAAGACACAGGCTAATAGATTGAATACAAAAACAGAATCCATCCTTCTGCTGCATACAAGAAACACAACTCAACCTCAAAGACAGATATCATCTCAGAGTATATTTTCTAATCAAATGGATCTAAGAAACAAGCTAATATATTATCCTAATATCTAACAAAATAGACTTCAAACTAAAATCAATCAAAAGAGACAAAGAAGAACATTTCATATTAGTCACAGAAAAAATTCATCAAGAGGAAATCTCAATACTGAACATCTATGCCCCAAATACAAAGGCACCCTCATATGTAAAAAACAAAACAAAACAAAACAATAATCCAAACACTTCTAAAGCCTAAATCACACATTAAACCCCCAAACACTAACAGTGGGAGACTTCAACACCCCATTCTCACCACTGGACAGTTCTGTCAGACAGAAAATTAACCGAGAAATAAGGGAACTAACAAATGTTATGACTCAAATGGACTTAACAGACATCTACACACCATTCCATCCAAACATAGAAGAATATACCTTCTTCTTAGCACCTCATGGAACCTTCTCAAAAATTGACTACATATTAGGTAACAAAGCAAACCTAAACAGATACAAAAAAATTGAAATAACCTCATGTATCTTACCGGGTCACCATGGCTTAAAATTAGAATTCAACAGCAACACTAATTCCAGAAAGTCTACAAACACGTGGAAATTAAACAATGCTCACCAGAATCATCAATGAGTCAAAGAAGAAATAAAGGAAGAAATTAAAGATTTCCTAAAAATCAATGAAAATGATCACAGAACAAACCCAAACTTATGGACACAATGAAAGCAGTGTTAAGAGGAAAGTTCATAGCACTAAATGCCTACATAAAGAAACTGGAAAAATCCCACACTAGTGAGTTAACAGAACCTTTGAAAACTCTAGACCAAAAAGAAGCAAACTCATCCAGGACGACTAGATGGCAGAAAATAATCAAATTGAGATCTGAAATCAACAAAATAGAAACAAAGAATCAATGAGACAAAGAGTTGGGTCTTTGAGAAAATCAACAAAATAGACAACAGTCATCAAAAGTCTCCCAACCAAAAAAAAAAAAAAAAAAAAAAAAACCCAAGACCAGATGGTTTCAACAGAGAATTCTACAAGATTTTCAAAGAAGAACTAATACCAATAATCCTCAAATTGTTCTACACAATAAAAACAGAAGGAACATTGTCAAACTCTTTTTATGAGGCTGCAATTACCCTGATACCCAAGCCAGACAAAGATATTACTAAGAAAAAGAGTTACAGACCAATCTCACTCATGAACATTGATGAAAAAATACTCAATAAAATACTTGCAAACCGAATCTAAGAACACATCAGAAAAATCATCCACCATGATCAAGTTGGCTTCATCCCAGAGATGCAGGAATGGTTCAACATACAAAAATCTGTCAAGTAATCCACCAGATAAACAAACTGAAGAAAAAAAAAAACACATGATCATCTCATTAGATGCTGAAAAAGCCTTCGACAAAATACAACATCCCTTCATGATAAAGGTATTGGAGAGAGCGGGAAACAAGGAACATGTCTAAATATAATAAAGGCAATATACAGCAAGCCAACAGCCAACATAAAACTAAATGAAGAGAAATTCAAAGCAATCCCACTGAAATCAGGAACAAGACAAGGTTGTCCACTTTCTCCATATCTATTCAATATAGTTTTTGAGGTTCTAGCTAGAGCAATAGACAACAAAAGGAGATCAAGGGGATACAAATTAAAAAAAAAACCCAAGTCAAACTCTATTTGCTGATGATACTATAGTTTACATAATCAACCCCAAAAATCCTACCGATGAACTTCTATAACTCATAAACTTCAGTAATGTGGCAGGATACAAGATTAACTAAAAAAAAAAATCAGTAGCCCTCCTTTACATAGATGATAAATGGGCTGAGAAAGAAATCAGAGAAACATCACCCTTCACAATAGCCACAAATAGCATAAAATATCTTGGAGTAACTCTAACCAAACAAGTGGAAGACTTGTATGACAAGAACTTTAAATCTTTGAAGAAAGAAATTGAAAAAGACACCAGAAAACGGAAAGATCTTCCATACTCTCGAGTAGGTAGAATTAACATAGTAAAAATGGCAGTCTTACCAAAATCAATCTACAGATTCAGTGCAATGCCCATCAAAATCCCAGAAAAATTCTTTACAGACCTCGAAAGAATAATACTCAACTTCATATGGAAAAGCAAAAACTCAGGACAGCCAAAACAATCCTGTACAATAAAGAAACTTCTGGAGGCATCAAAATCCCTGACTTCAAACTCTACTACAGAGCTACAGTACTGAAAACAGCCTGGTATTGGCATAAGAACAGACAGGAGAACCAATGGAACCGAATAGAAGACCCGGATATCAATCCACACACCTACGAACACCTGATTTTTGACAAAGAAGCAAAAATATAAAATGGAAAAAAGCATATTCAATAAATGGTGCTGGCATAACTGGATATCAACATGTAGAAGAATGAAAATAGATCCATATCTATCATCATGAACAAAACTCAAGTCCAAATGGATCAAAGACCTCAACATACAGCCAATCACATTGAACCTCACAGAAGAGAAGTGGGAAATACACTTGAACGCATTGGCACAGGAGACCACTTCCTAAATATAACCCCAGTAACACAGACACTGAGAGAAACAATAAATGGGACCTCCTGAAACTTAAAAGCTTCTGTAAAGTAAAGGACACAGTCAACAAGACAAAAGGACAGCCTACAGAATGGGAAAAGATCTTCACTAACCCCACATTAGGTAGAGGTCTGATCTCCAAAATATACAAATAACTCAAGAAATTGGTCATCAAAAGAACAAATAATTCAATAAAAAAATGGGGTACAGACCTAAACAGAGAACTCTCAACAGAAGAATCTAAATTGGCTGAAAGATACTTAAGGAAATGTTCAACATCCTTAGCCATCAGAGAAATGCGAATCAGAACAACTCTGAGATTCCATCTTACACCTGTAAGAATGGCCAAGACCAAAATCACTGGTGACAACTTATGCTGGAGAGGTTGTGGGATAAAGGGAACACTTCTTCATTGCTGGTGGGAGTTCAAGCTGATATAACCCCTTTGGATGTCAGTATGGCGATTTTTCAGAAAATTAGGAAACAATCTTTCTCAAGACCCAGCAATACCACTTTGGGGTATATACCCAAAGGGTGCTCAATCATACCAAAAGGGCATGTGCTCAACTATGTTCATAGCAGCATTGTTTGCCATATCCAGAACCTGGAAACAACCTAAATGCCCCTCAACCAAAGAATGGATAAGAAAAATGTGGTACATCTACACAATGGATACTACACAGTAGAAAAAAATAATGGCATCTTGAATTTTGGAGGCAAATGGTTGGAGCTACAAAACATCATATCGAGTGAGGTAACCCAGACTCAGAAAGACAATTATCACATGTACTTACTCATAAGTAGTTTTTAAACATAAAGCAAAGAAAACCAGCCTACAATTCACAATCCCAGAGAACCTAGACAACAAAGAGGACACTAAGAGAGACATACATGGATCTAATCTACATGGAAAGTAGAAAAGGACAAGATCTCCTGAGTAAATTGGAATCATGGGGACCTTGGGAGAAGGTAGAAGAGGAGGGGAGAGGAAAGGAGGGGAGTGAAGAGAAATATATAGCTCAATAAAAACAATAAAAATGTGCTTTCCAAAACCACATTATATCACAAAAACACAGGGAAGGTTCATAGAGTGGCTATCACTATATTTTTATTATCATTATACTATCTTGAGACAACCCAGTCTTCCAGGTGCAGTGAGACAAAAACAAAACAAAAAGGCAAACAGATTCAGGATTATACAAAATGTAGTTCAGGTGATTTGCTAACAGAAGTAAGGTCCTGGGCTACAAGACTCCGTGGATCCTCACAGTTTGGGTCAGAAGCAGAGGTGCATATTCTGGTTATAACAAAAGTGTCCTCATAAAAGTGGAATGTACCTGGTTTATCTTAAGCTAGTATCAAAGAGACAGGCACATTCCTAGCACCTTGGCCCAGCTGTAAAACTCCACATGCCAGTCTAATGGCTGTGTCTATTTACAGTCTGTTGGGAACTATGCAGGAAAACTCAACCAGGTTATTCTGGGACTGATCCTCTCTGTTACAACTCAAGATGGCTGCCATTATGTCAAGATGAATTCACTCAATAAAGAAGCCAGCAAAAAGAAATATGCTTCAGTGGGGTCCAATTCCTATGGGAAATCCTTCCGTTAATGTTTAGAGGAAACCATGGAATGTATCCGACATGAGTGACAAGGACACTCCTGTGATCTCTGCTATAGCGCAGGTGTCTGGAAAGTGTCACAGCTGAGCACAGGAGTGAGCGTGTTGAGTACCTGTTTGATGGCAACAGCAGTGACTAGCATAAATACAGCAGTCAAAGGAAGGCTGGCCGCGACGCTTGAAGCCTGCCAACTTGATTAAACTATGGTGCCCAGTTGTTTGGTAAACACCAGTATAAATAATGTCATGAAAATATATTTTAGATGTAATTAACATTCGACTCTGTAGACATAGAGATTACCTTCTACCAGGTGTGTGGGCCTTATCTAGTTAGTTAGGTGTGTTAGCCCTAACAGCAAAGACTGGTTTCCAGACAACAAAGAAACCTGGGTTGAGTTTCTAGCCCACGGGCTCCAGTCTCAACTGAGGCATGAACATTAACTCTTCCCTCTGTGTTCAATGCCTTCGGTTGCTACAGGTTTCAGCCTTGCCTGTCCCACCATCATGTGAGCTAATTCCTTAGAGTCCCTCTCTGTCTCACTGTCTGAGTCCGTCTGCCTGTCTTTCTCTATACATATATATTTATACTATTTTTAGCATGACCGTATTCACTAGAGATTAAGAATTAAAGGGATGCCTAGGATGAATGGGACCCTGGGTTTCATTGACACTGCAAAACAAACAAATTCATACATACATAAATAAAAATGAAAGAAAACTTAAAAGACCAGGTGGAAGCAGGGAGGTACATGCTTATTATCCCCTCACAGGTCCCAAATCCCTTTCCTGAAGTTGGGGACAACATAGAAAAGAGAAGGAACCAAGGAGGCAGGGAAGCAGACTCACAGTAGAGGCAGAAAACATGGAAGTGTCTAGTCACTTTGATCCACAGACAGCAGGAAAAGATCTGGTTTGAGTTTCTGAGACCTCAAAGCCCACCACCCTAGTGATGCACTTCCTCCAGCAAAGCCACAACTCCTAATAGTGTCACTCCCTATGGACCTATGGGGACCATTTTTACTCAAACCACCACATCATTTAATCATTAGATTAGATTCTAATAGGTTAAAGTACAGATTATTAGTTAGGGAAAGTTAATTTTTCTCTTCATTATGGTTAAGGAGGCTGGAAAGACTGCTTAGCATTTAAAAATATTGATTGCTGTTCCAGAGGGCCAGGGTTTGATTCCCAGCATTCACATGGTGGTTCACAATCATCTGTAACTCCAGTTCCAGGACATCTGACACCTTCTTCTGTCCTCTGCAGTGACTGCAGGCAAATGGTACACATACATACAGGTGGGCAAAATACCCATACACATAAAATTAAAAAAAAAATTTAAAAAGACATTTATAATTAAGTATTTTAACACATTTTCAAAGTATTTGCATTTTCTGTGGATTTTTCTATTTCTTTGCCTATTTTTATTGTTGTTGAATTGTGTTTAATGGTTTAATGGTGTGTGTATGTGTGTACACCAGTGTCTGTTTCTGTCAGCTGCCAAAAGCTCCTCACATAACACAGTTCTTTGACTGTGGTGAGACTGCAAAGATTTCCCTCGGTCTGTCTTCTGTTTTCTGCCTTTGTTTATAGTTATTTTGTCATGCAGAAACATTTTATTTCTTATGAATGGATCACAAAAAATTTGAGAAATCGTGTAAAAGAAAGCAGATGGTATCAAATTAGCAGCAAAATAAGATCAGAGAAAACCACATCGTAAAACACACCCAGAGAAGGTCCTGCTTTGGAGGTGGGAGTGATTTTGGAACAGCTCCAAGTTCAGGGTCAAGGGACTCAAGGAAGGGGAGGGTGCCCCTGGGCAAACACCAGTGAGTTTAATTTAGAGCATCTGGTTGGAGGAATCTTCAGTCTGTTCCTCCTGTGCTGAGCAGGCATTAGCAGTGGACTTGTTTCCTGGGGAGTGACCTTCGGAGCTGGGACCAGAGAGGCAGAATGATGTCCTGGCAGCAAGCAACCCCAGGATAGAGAAAGCATGGGTAGAGATAAACCCACAGAAGGTCTGTGTGCTCCCCAGAGCACACCATTGCCTCTAGAACCTGCACCTCCAAGCTTAACGTAAGTTCACAAGGTACAAGTGGGTGGAGAGATGGTACAGAGGTTAAGAGCACTCACTACTCTTCCAGAGGACTGGGTTCGATTCCCAGCACCCACATGGTAGCTCACAAGTGTCTGTCATTCCATTTTGAGGTCTTCTGGCTCCGTGGCACTAGACATAAAAATAATGCTCAGGCACACACATAGGTAAACCACCCATATGGAGAATAAGACCAGGGTGACAGGTAACCAATGGTCACGAGATCATGGAGGAAACCAACACCCTGAAAGAGAGCAGAGAGGAAGTTTAAAGTACAGTAACCTATTGCTATAGAATGGTGAACGTGAACTTGTAAATGGAGACTTAGTTTCTCGGCTGCCCAGACCTGAATAATCACACAAAACTATATTAATTACAACACCGTTTGACCAATGGCTCAGGCATATTTTTAGCTAGCTCTTATGCTTTAAATTAACCCATTTCTGTGAATCTATGTATCACCACGAGGTTGTGGCCTACCGGTAAAGTTTTAGCATCTTCCTCCTTCGGCAGATACATGGCGTCTCCCTGACTCTGCCTTCTTTCTTCCTGAATTCAGTTTAGTTTCACTGCCTAGTACTATTCTGCTCTGCCATAGGCCGAAGCAGCTTCTTTATTAACCAATGGTAATAAAACACATTCACAGCATACAGAGGGGAATCCCATATCATCTCCCCTTTTCTGTCTACATAAAAAGAAAGGCTTTAATTTTAACATAGTAAAGTTGCAAATACAAAACAGTTATCAAGTAAGAATTATAGTTATAATATTTAGTTCATTTACATTTGGCAAATTAAGGAAAATAACTCTATCATCTATCCTATCTTTGTGAGTCTAAAGTTTTATATTTAATTTATCTTTTATCATAACTAAGGAAAACTATAACTGTCTTTAACGCCATCAAAGACCCCCAGAAGAATAAAATATTACCTAAGTAAATAGGAAGTACATTGTAAGAAACTTCCAAAACTCTAAAAATGACAGCGACATCTTGCTACCTGGACTGTCACCCAAAGTTCTTTTGTAATGTTGGAGCATCCATCTTCAGCCTACAGGCCCATAGTATCTTGCAGACTTTTCCACAAAAATGAGAATTCAGAGAATTCTAAAGACTGATTCGCCTATATGGACTCTGAAATCAAATGGCCTGCAATCAGTGTTCAGCTGTACTATTTTCTAGGTTCATGGAAAGCATTGGCATCATTGCCCAAATTATGCCTCATTTTTCCAATCTATAAAATGGGGATCTAAATAATACCAAGCATATGTGATTATTTTGAAAATGAACTGAGACAATCAGATAAAAACACTCAGTTCAGTAATGAGCCAATAATAAATGCTCAATAAACGTAGATATTATTGTTATTAAGGATACAGACATAGACCTGTAATCCTAGTACTTGGAAGGTGACAGCAGGTATATCAGGAGCTCAAAGCCAACCTCAGCAACAAAGTGAGTTCAAGGCCATCTCACCCCCCCACCACAAACCCCAAAACCAAACATACAAACAAATGAAAACAAAGGACCAGCATGTGCTGTTTGCCGGTAATCTAAGCATTTAGGAAGATAAAGCAAGAGGATCTTGAGGTTCTAGGCCAATCTTGACTACATAATGGATACCTGTCTCTAATAACCAAACCAAAACAAATGAAGCAAGCAAGCAAACATTGGTTGCTGTAGAGTGGTTGAACAATTAAGAAATCAGAAACCAAGAATTAATGGCAAATATGTAAATAAACAAGGTGCACTGAACAATGTCACAGGACAGATTATAAAGTAAATTAGGATTAGGGTTTGGGCTAGTGCCCCCAGGAGGTGGGGCATAGGATGTCAGGGGCCCAGCTTTGTAACTGGACTCTCTTCTCTGTACCTTCACAGAAGTGGACCCTCTCTACAGGGCATCACCAATGTGAAGACTGTTGTGTCTGGGACTGAATTTTCAGTAGGTGGGGCAGGTGTGTGCTTACCAGTGGAGAAGAGAGAAGTAAGACTCATTGAAGATAATGGGAGCCAGGTTTCTTATTGTCATAGAAGAAAAACATAAAGAGGAAGGAATGCATGGGCCTGGAATCAGAAGTGCTGAAGGGAATGAATAGATTTTACAGATTTGTGTGTGCATAAGCATATAGCTACACACAGATATACACTTTCATAAATACATTTCTTCTTTAGTCTATCTCCTGAAAGGGCCTTTGAACAATTATACCACTGTAGCAGTAAGCACGCCTAGCTTGCAAATCTTGATTTTCAATACCATTTTCCTTTAAGAGGAACTGAAGTTCTGAGGACTAAAAAAATGGCAACTCAAGAGGCTGGAGAGACGGCTCAGTGGTTATGAGGACTGATTGTTCTTTCAGAGGACCTGGGTCTGATTCTCTGTACCTACATGGGAGCTCACAACATTCCCAGGGTTCTACTGCCCTCTTCTAGCCTCCGTGGGCACCAGGTATACAAATGGTACACAGACATGCATGTAGGCAAAATTCTTATATACATAAAAAATAATTTTTTTTTTAAAAAAAGGCTTGCTTTGCTGGGTGGTGGTGGCGCACGCCTTTAATACCAGCACTTGGGAGGCAGAAGCAGGCGGATCTCTGTGAGTTCAAGGCCAACCTGGGCTACAAGAGCTAGTTCCAGGACAGGCTCCAAAGCTACAGAGAAACCCTGTCTTGAAAAACGAAAAAAAAAAATGCTGACTTCAGGCTGGGTCAGAAAAAGAGGAGACAGGAATATTTTGTTGTTTTCAAAACTAAGAAAATGTTCAATAAATTCTAGAGACCTATCCAGAAAACACAGATGCCAGCTGCAGGGAATCATACAGGAAAATATGGACCAATCTGATCCTGAAAATATACAATGATATTAATGGGTTGTAATTTATCAAATAAAATATGAATTAATTACAATATAAGTAAGTGAACAATAAGTGGGGGAATAGGAAAAAAATTGCATTATGTTGTTGGAAGGAGCTACTTGTTTGTCCCAACTGCCCAGAACCAAAATAACCACATGGAAATTATACTCATTAAATTACTGCTTGGCCCATTAGCTCTACCTTCTTATTGGCTAACTCTTACATCTTAATTTAACCCATCTCCATTAAGCTGTGCATCACCACGAGGTTGTGGCTTACCAGCAAGGTTTCATCACGTCTCCAGTGGCGGATCCATGGCGTTTCTCTGACTCTGCCTTTCTTTCTCCCAGCATTCAGTTCTGTCTCCCCGCCTACCTAAGTTCTGCCCTATCAACAGGCCAAGGCAGTTTCTTTATTCATTAACCAAGAAAAGCAACACACAGACAGAAAGATCTCCTACACCATTATGTCAAAATGCCAACTCAATTGGAAAGAAATAATATAATTAGAAAATCATCAATGGATAATCAAATTACTAGACAAACATTTGATATAAAACAGATTTACCTAAACTCAAAATATTACTCCCAAACTTCTTAGAAAGGAAAATACCAATTGTTAAAGTGAGAAGATGTATCCTTAATACCTTAATTAAGTGGTTGACATTAACATCACAGTAATAGGACAAAATTAATTTTTCTGTGCTGGAGCTGGAACCCAGGGCCCCACATGCTAGGTAAGTGCTCTACCACCATGCTCCACCCTCAGTCTAAGGCCTGAAATAATGCATTAAGAAGAATATGACATTTCTGTGATATCCCTGCCCAAACTGCATAACTTGAATCATAAGGAAATATCAGTCAACAGCAATCTAGGAATTTTCTACACCTTAACTTTTGAATGTTAGGAGTTCAGACAGAAAAAAAAGTCTCTTTTCTTTTTAACTCATTCACGCGTGTGTGCACATGTGCTGCAATGCGTGCTGGGAGGTGAGAGCACAACTTTTGGGAGTTGGTGCTTGCCTTCCATGAGGGCTTCCTTGTTCTCACTGGGGAAAGCTGGTGCAGAGAGGCTTGTCTTCAGAACCATCTCCTGCTCATCCCACTAGGATCGCACTCAGTTCCAGGGGAATGCTGATACACGTCCTCAATAGTGCAGACACGGTTACAATTTAAAAGAACATCCCTTGGGTTTTCTCTTACTTTCTCCTTGTTTATATGCCCAACATTTTCAAATCTACATTCCAAAAAGTCTTTTAAGATCATCCTCAGGGCTGGAGAGATGGCTCAGTGGTTAAGAGCATTGCCTGCTCTTCCAAAGGTCCTGAGTTCAATTCCCGGCAACCACATGGTGGCTCACAACCATCAGGTCTGGTGCCCTCTTCTGGCCTGCAGACATCCATGCAGACAGAATATTGTGTACATAATAAATAAATAAATATTGAAAAAAAAAGATCATCCTCAAGTTCCTGAAAGCACTCTAAACCAAGCGTCAAGTCCATGGTCTAAAGTCATGTGTGTCTCTTTCCCTCAGCGAAGAGGGGCTCGGAATTGTGAATGAGTTCAAATCAGGTGCAGACCTGAAGGTGGTTTTATCCGAAAGACTCTTCTAGGTCTTCTACCTAATAAAGGCCTATGTTCTGATAGACAGATTAAACACGTTGAGTAGGGTAAGAAAAAGCCATCACAGCAGAGTTTCCAGTGACTCTTGTAAGGCAGAAAAGCCTTCTTCCCACTTAAGTCTGCCTGGTGCAAGTTGATGAGAGTAGTAAGAAGTCACAGGCCAGTCCCACTGTCCTGCTCACCTCTGTTCAGGCCCTGTGCTCTCTCGAGGCCCCCACAACAGCATGAAAAGGAGATTACAGGTCACAGATACCAATTTTTCTCACACCCCACCAGTGAGAACTTAGATAGGCAGCAAGGGAGGCCGGGGGATTGGCATAGCCAAAACTGTCTTGAGTGTTGGCAAACAGGAGGATGGATTCAGGGAACAACTTGTGCCTGCCAGGAACACAAATGTCTCTTCCCTTTGGCTCCAACCATATCCCCAACCCAGGGTCCATATGGTCATCCATTACCAGCTTTTCGAAGATACTTGTGATGGATTATAAATAAGGATACCTCCTACTCACAGACCTCCAGGCTTTTAACCTTCTGGCAGACAGTACTGCTAAAGTTATCTCTACTATAAACTGTTACACAAATGTACAGATATATGCATAAAGTCAAGCCCTTGGTACTGAAGTGCTGGGTCTGTAGGTATAAATGTTTACAGCCTCCATGCCATTGTCAGAGCTTTCCCATATCTGTGCCGATAGAATATGCTAATAAACTTTTGAGTTTTGCTGTACTGGTGAGAACTGATCCCTCACCGCAGTTTACTATGACTTCCAGCCCAGTCAAGACTCCCTGTTCCTTTTAGTATCACAAATAGGCATCTTCAGGCGTTAGCCCAAGGCACTGACTAGGAAGGGTGCTTCTCTTTCTCTTAAAAATAAATGGGGCTGGAGAGATGCTCAGTGGTTAAGAGCACTTATTGATTTTGCAGGGATCCAGGTTCGATTCCCAGCACTCACATGGCAGCTTACAAGGATACATAACTCTAGTTCCAGGGGATCTTACACCCTCTTCTGACGTCAAGCACCAGACACCCACGTGGTCCCCAGACATATATGTGAGAAAAATACTCATACACATACAATAAATCTAAAAATAAAATTTAAAATAAAAATTATGCATGTGCCTGTATTTGTGTGACTGTATATGTGCACACATACATGCACACCTGTAGAGGACGCAAGTTGATGCTTGGCATCTTCTCCAACTGCTCAACTTCTTATCTTTCTGAACCTGAGCTCGCTGATTTGGCTGGGGTGGTTGGCAAGCCAGCCCCAGAGATCCTCCTGTCTCTAGTCTCCCCTGCTCTGGAACCAGAAGTGTGTACGCCATATCTAGCTTTTGATTTAGCTTCTGGAGACTCGAACTCTGGTCTTTATTCTCGTGTGGCAAGCATTTTACCAACTGAGTAGACACTACATTCATTTCAAATGCCAATGTAATATTTTACTTTGATGAGAGTTGTGGCATTTTTGTGGCATTTATTTTGTGTTTTCTTTTTTAAAAAATGCTTATAAGAGACAAAAATCATCTATGATACTGGGGCTGTTATGATCACCCACCTGCTTTAGTTTCTACTATTTTGTAACTCCGGCAATTAGTGCCATGAAAAATGTAATCCAGGGACTAGGGAGATGGCTCAGTTTAAGAACATTGACTGTTCCTCCAGAGGACCCAAGTTCAATTCCCAGCACCCACATGGCAGCTCACAACTGTCCGTAACTCCAGTTCCAGGGGATCTAACATCTTCACACCAATGCAAATAAAATAAATAAAAAAGAAAAGAAAAATGTAACCCATTAAAATGAAATATTGTACAATCTGGATGGTCAAGCTAGACCATCACTCCTCAGTAGAAATACAGGTGAGCTAGCTATGTGGCTTTCAAGAGGGTAAAAAGAAACAAGTGAAATAAACTTTAATAAATATAATTTAGCACAAACTATTTAAAATAGTATCATTTTGACATGTGACCAATGTAGTACAGGTTAATGACACTTGTACATTCTTCAAAACCTGGTGTATATTTTCACTAGTACTCTATTTCAGTTCCTACCAGCCATGTGTCAAGCACTCAGCTGCCACACGAGCATGGCTAACATGTTTGGTACCATGGGGAGAGTTCTATGTGGAGGGGTAAGAGAGGAGGAGGTGGGAGCAGGTGAAAGTTCTTGTTTTGCTTAAAGTTCCAGAGAGCGACTGAGTGGACTATGCAATATTCAATATGTAATACATGATGTTTTCAATGAATGGCTCCCCATATGGAAAAAATGAAATTGTGTCATATACTGTGTATAAACATATGTTCCGGATTGATGAAGAAACCAAATTTATTAAAGAGAAAAACACAAAAGCATTAAAAATGCAAAAACTGTTAATTGGACAGTCCTTTTTAAGCAAGATACAAGATACAGAAACCATAACAGAAAAGACTATCAGTTATCAAAAATAAAAACCCAAACTTTAAGCAAAATAGTAAGCAAAGTTAAGGACAAGGGATACAGAAAAAGAAATGCAAATAAATCGGTTAGAAGACAACCAACCAAAAACCATGCCAAAGTTACAAATACTTTATTACACTCAGTATTTTATTTATTGTGTGTGTGTGTGTGTGTGTGTGTGTGTGTGTGTGTGTGTTTGTCTCTGTGTGTGTGTGTCTGTCTGCGTGTATGGGCATGCACACAGCATGGCGCATGTGTGGAGTCAGTTATCCATTCACCTGTCCATTAGATCCAGGGATGGTCAGTTCCGGGGATCAAATCCTAGTCATCATGCCTGCCTGGCAGACAATTCTACCCACTGGAGCCATTTCACAGTTCTCTGAACAGATACTTTAAAAACGCAAATTAAAGTGCATAAATTCTTCTTTCTATATATATTGGTTATATAAAGGCTATAAATGTACAGACTGCTCAAACTCACTTCTGATTGGAGGCAATAAAGATCAAACAATAATGACCTACTTTTCTTTTTCCATTTGCTGTGATAAAACAATGACCAGAAACATCTTTAGGGAGGTAAGGGTTTATTCTTCATTGAAGGAAGCCAAGACATAAACTCAAAACAGGAAACTAAAGGCAGGAACTGAAGCATATATTCCATGGTGGAATGCTGCTTACTGGTTTGCCCAGCTTGCTTTCTTATACCTCTTGTCCAGGAATGGCACCACCCACAATGGGTGAGGCCCCGCAGTCACCAAAACTGACCTAAACACATGACCAGAGGCCAATCTGATGGAGGCAATTCTTTAAAGTGAGGTTCTGTAGCAGGCATTCTTGGACCACCAGCCCCCAAAGCATGACATGTGGTGTGGGAAGTCCTTCTGTATATGTGTGCATTTAATGGTTAATGAATAAAGAAGTTGCTTGGGCCTATTACAGGGCAGAATAGAGCAAGGCAGGACTTCCAAGCAGAGCTAGAGGAGAAAGTAAGAGTCAGTCAGGGAAACACCACGTAGCTGCCGAAGGAAACAGATGACAGAACTTTATCCATAAACCACAAGCCTCATGGTAAAATAAAAAATAACAGAAATGAGTTAATGTAGATATAAGAGTTAGTTAATAAGAAGCCTGAGCTAATTGGCCAGGCAGTCTTTTAATTAATATAGTTTCTGTGTGATTATTTTGGGTCTGGGCAGCTGGGAAATGAACAGTCTCTGCCTACAGACATGGAGACTTTTTTTTTTTAATTGGATTTTTGAGACAGGGTTTTGCTGTAGTTTTGGAGCCTGTCCTGGAACTAGCTCTTGTAGACCAGGCTGGCCTCAAACTCACAGAGATCCTCCTACCTCTGCCTCCCGAGTGCTGGGATTAAAGGAGTGCGCCACCACCGCTGGGCTGGAGACTTATTATTAACAATGAATGCTTGGTCTTATGCTTGTTCCACTAACTCTTATAACTTAATTTAACCTATTTCTCTTCATCTGCGTTTTGCCTAGGGATTTTTACTTTTCTTTCATTCTGTATGTCCTACTTTTCTGTTTCCTCTGTGTCTGTCTGTCTGGCAGCTGCCTAGATGGCTGGCCCTGGGTGTCTCCCTTGTTCCCCTCTCAAGCTTAGACTCTTCCTCCTACTTATTCTCTCTGCCCCCCAGCACCCCCCCATCACTCTACTGCCTAGCTATTAGCTGTTGAGTGTTTTATTAGACCAATCAGTTGCCTTAGGCAAGTAAGGTAAAACAAATGCAACACACCTTTACATAGTTAAGGTAATATTCTGCAACAAGGTTCCTTCTTCCTAGGTGACTCTAGTTTGTACCAAGTTGCCAACAACTAACTGGCACGATTCCCTTTTAAGCTCTCTGGTAGAAGTATACATTGGTAAAGTCTTTTGGAGGGCAACTGAAAAGAATCTACCAAAACTCCCTTTGGCTCAGTGATTTCATTTCAAGGAGTCCACCCTTTGAAACATCTATCTACATTTATCTGCATGCACCAGGATGAGTATGTGAGGAAGTGAAGTATAGTACTGGAACAGATAAGAGCTCTCAGGGTCCCCCTGAATCAGGAATACCCTGGGGGTATCTCTGGGTGCGTTGTCATACAAGACTCCTCAAAATTTCAAGGGATTTTGATGAGTTAAAGAAGCAAACCATTGGGTTAACAGTGGAGCCTGGCCGGCCTGTGGAGCATGAATGAGGTCCAGGGCTTGTTCTCCAGCAGGCACATAAACCAGGCATGGTGGAACATGCGTGTAATCCCGGCACTCAAGAAGTGAAGGAAGGAGGATCAGAAGTTCAAGGGCATCCTCAACTATATGTTGACTTTGAGGTCAGCCTGGGATACTAGCCCTGTCTCAAACAAAACAAAAAACAAAAACAAACAAACAAAAAACCCCCATCACAGTCATGTGAACTATGGCTTTATGTATGACACGGAAAATTTTAAAACCCAGTTGTGGATCTAATATATGTGTAAATGCCTAGAGAAAGGGCTATGGGGCAAGCACCAAGCTAGGTGATGGGGAAGAACAGCGAAGGGACATGTGGAGGGGAAAGTTCACGTTCTATGCCTTGTGTTTCTCTGCTGTTTGACTTGTTTCCAGAACGACCGAGGGAGGTTTTCAGAGGGGCACTCGCAGGTGAACCAGCAGATGATGCTGGCTCGTGGAGATGTAAGCTAGGGGTGCGCGCAACCCTGGCTCTGTGAGCTCTGGGTAGCCTGGATATCTGTCTTTGTGGGGACTAGCCAGTGGAATCACTGAGGCTGTAACAGAGCTATGTAAAGAACACCTGTCAACTCCATCTCCCAACCCCCCTGACCAGCCTGCAGTATTTCCAAGCCCCCAATCCTGTGGTATCTCAAGCCTAAGGCTGGCCTGCTTTCAGAGTAGTGAACACCAAGTGCTATGGTATTTTCTGACTTTTCTTAATTATGTCCTTCTGGAGAAGAACAAGGTCAGCCACGGTGACAGGCAAAACCAAGGAGGTTGGGGGTAGGTTTGTAAAGTGTGGTCACGGCTGTGGCTCTCATTTTCCCTGGGGCAAAGAAGCCTCAGGCTGAGGTCAGAGCTTCCCAGCATCTAGATGCTGAGGCATAATGGGAAATGTCAGAGATTGCCACCCACACCTTGGCAAGGGAGTGAAGAGACTTAGAGGGCTACACAGTGTGGGGACCACGGTGTGACATCAGGAAGAGTCTGTGATTGGTTTCTGAGGGTTCAGTAACAGCATTGCTATTTTATTCTTACTCAGAGATTAACATTGAATGCAGACGTGAAGGAGGTGAGAAAAGAAGCGATGTGGATGTCAGAGAGAAGAAGAATCCAAGCCAGAGGAAGGATTGTGTGTGAATCAGGGAGCCATACTTGCAGCCATGGTAGCTGGAGGAGAGTAGGAGGTACCATTAGAAGGCACCGCTGAGTGAGGGGTTGGACTTGAGAACTGCCTTCACATCTTGCAAGAACTTTATCTTTTATTTTGGAAGAGCTAGGGAGACACTGGCACCGGAAAGCCAGTGCATGACGCGTCAGGTTGACGCTTTTACAGGATGACTCTGGCTGGTGTGTTGGAACACACTATGAATGAGGGAGAGAGTGGCAGGCAGGCGCCATGGAGTGATGGGTGATGGGGTGGAGATGTGGGGGTGGGGAGGCACCTGCAACAGATCAAAGGAGAGGCGGGAGCTGAGCCTTTCTTAACTGGGTGGCCAGTACCAGAATCACCTTTAGGGCTCCTAAGAACACAGGTTGCTCCCCACCCCCATTCCAGTTGCTCCTCCTCTTAGTCTCGGGTAAGGCCCAGGAATTTGCATTTCTATAATTCCCTGGTGATGCAGCTGGTTTGGGAATCACACCCAGGGGCCCTTTAAGATTTCCTTCACAGCACTGAGGAAAATTTGCAGTTAGTAATTGCTCCTTGTAAGTACTCAAGGAAGCTCTTTGTCATTCCTGTGTCCCTAGTGCCTCACATGTGGCCCAGCAAAAATGTACGTATGTTGGGCACAGGCTTTTGGCCACGCTCAGGATTAGCGAAGGAGCTTGTCAAAAATTCCCCATTTGAACTGTTTGGTAGTGTTTGGTGATGAAACTCACAGAAGTGGTCACTAGAGCGAAGGGTTCATTATACCAAAGTAATAATAGCAAGCATGGCGCTTACCTGGTGTCTGCTCAGGTGTTTTATTTATAGCTTCTCCAATTAAGTCCTTGTAAAAGTCCTGCAAGTCAGGCCTTAGTGCTTCTGTTTTATAAACGAGGAAACCAAAGCTCAGAGAGTTAAATTTTCCCAAGGCTACACCATTAGTAAATACCAGAATCTAGCCTGGCCTGAATGACAGCTCGGGGATCATACTGTCTCAAGATGTCATTGGCCAAAGATGTGGAAGTCTGAAAGGTCCTCTAGAAGCCTCAGCTTCTTTCCTTGGGGATTATTAGCTTGTTGCAAAATGTGGACTCTGTAGCTTCGCCTTAAAGTAACACGCCCCTCCCCCCCATCACCACCTGCCTTTTGTTTTCTTGAGTAGAGAACCCTGTTCACACAGCGTGTTTCCAGCCTCAGGTCCTTCCTGAAGGAGTCCTCCTTCCCTACGAGGTAGCAGTGGCCACGGCAGACTTCTGTGTTTTCCACCAATCACTGATGGCATGCTTTTCATTCAGTTCATGCCCACTTCCCAGTCTCTTCCTGCAGGGCTATGGGCACTGTATAATGTGCTGGGGAATTAAAGCTTGACAAATTGAGGCCAGCTTGTCTCCAAATGGAATCCAGCCCTCTCACTACAGGAGAGAGGGAAAAAAAAATCATGGTCCAACACTTCCCTCCCTCCTCAGTCTCTCTCTTCCTGCCCTGGCAGGGGATAAAAATAGCATCTCTTAGGACCTGAGTGTGGACGGGGCAACTGTGAGCTTGAAGCCCGGAAGGGCAGAGAGCAGCTGCTCTCCACAGGAATGAGGTCAGTGCACAGGCTACAAGGATGGGATGACCCTGGTCTGGAGGAGCTGAGGTGGAACACTTGGGAGCCAACCTGAGTGACAGCTCTTGGCATGAGCTTGGTTGTCGTGGTAGGGAGCTCCCCAATATTCTTTTTCAGAGTCTCTGGGGTATATCAAAGATTCTTAGCTTGTTTAGGGAGACAAAGGCTTCCTAGAGCAAGCAATGAAATGAAAAACCACTTTTGTGTATGTGGAAGCATCCGTGGACACAGACAGCAATTCATAGCATACATATGCTGCATATTTTCGGGGGGGAGGGGCTGGCATGGGCCACAGGTTAAAACCCCAGATGCTTGTTGACTTACAGAGAAGTAGAACTAGAATAAGAAATACAAATTCGTCACATATAAAAACAAGTTTGCTGGGCGTGGTGGCACACGCCTTTAATCTCAGCACTTGGGAAGCAGAGGCAGGCAGATCTCTGTGAGTTGGAGGCCAGCCTGGTATGCATATCAAGTTCCAGGCCGGCAAGGGCTACATAGTGAGACCCCGTCTCAAAAAAACCAAAATCCAAGCCAAAACAAAAAAGCAAAAGCCAAGATATAAAATAAAAACAAGCTTACTAAAGTTTGCCTAGGTCTTTCTGGAAAATGTGGGGCATACAAATACCAGGGAACACACTCGTGAAGGTCGAGGCTGACTGTTGATGATGGGATAAGAGAAGACTACTTGTTCTCACTAAACAAAACAGCATCCGAATGCACCCAAGACTGGGGCGCATCTGGGGAAGAATGGAAGGACCAGAGGTTTACCATGGACCAATCATCAACCCCAGGAATCAATAACTAACGTGGGTTAGGGACTGGCTATCTTTACAGAGGATGCACCCAGAACCTTTTGCCTGGTCAGGTCACTTCATTATTTTTGGATTAACTTGTTCCTCTTTATCTTATTTTCCTCATTCTTTGCACATTCCACACATGTAAACAACGTGTGTTATTTATATCAACCAGGACTCGCTGCCCCTACTGCAACTTCAAGTCGGCGACGCCCCCGCGTGCACTCGCGCTCCAGACCCGGGCGCTTTCAGACGGGCGGAGCGTGCGCGCGCGCCCTCGCGCCCTCGGTCACGCGCACGCGCGCGTCTCCGCCGGCAGTTCCCTCCCTCCCCCGCCCTCCCGTTCCCGGGCGGCCGGTCTGAAGCGGCGGCGCTATGAGCTGGCCGGCCGCCCCCGGCTCGGGGCTGTAAGGCGCTCGGGGCCGGGGTGCGCGGAGGCGCGGCGGGCGGCGGACGCTCCTGCTCGGCGGCGGCCATGCGCGCGGGCCGGGGCGGCGTCCCGGGGACCGGCGGCCTGAGGGCCCCGCCGCCGCCGCTGCTGCTGCTGCTGCTGGCGTTGCTGCCCGCCGCCGCCCCGCGGTCCCCGGCCCTGGCCGCCGCTCCTGCGGGGCCCAGCGTGAGCCTCTACCTGAGCGAGGACGAGGTGCGCCGGCTGCTCGGTGAGTGGCGCCGCTCCCGGGGCCTCGTGAGCCGGCGGTGCTGCCGCCCGCCCGCGCGCGCTCGCTCGCTCGCCCGCTCTCGCCGCAGCCTCTTTGCGCGTGTCACTCTAGGCCGCGGAGCTCCGGAGCCTCGGAGTTGGCGCTTCGGACCTGGGTGGCCGTCCCTTTGCTTGCTGTGGGTGGCCCAGAGGCCACGCTGCTGCGCGCGTGCTCTCTGGTTAGCGAGTGGGGGCAAGGTGAGCCGGGCGCCCCGGGTGTGTGGCATCCTGCACACCTTAGGGCCGACCGGACCTGCAGCTTTGAGGTTGGTCTTGGGGGTCGTTGAGTGTGACCTGGGGCTGCAATTCCAGGCCACTCGCCTGCTCTGCAGACCCAGGAGCGAGAAGTTGGCTTTGGGTCGATCGGTGGTTGCGTTTACCTGCTTAGCTCCGTTGTGTGGGGAGTCCGTTTGGAAAATGATTCCCCCCCTCCGCTTGGAACTTTGGATTCGGAAGGTCAGCCCTTCAAGGAAGGCCTGGCCAGCCATCAGAAGGAAGTCTCTGGTTGTTGACCATACTCAACTTTCACCTTTTGTGCGTGTTGGTCTCAGGGTGTGGCGTTTCTGAGTGGAGTGTTGAAACTGAAAAGTTCGCCTCCTAAACATCCATTTCTGTCACTTTTATTTTAGTGGGCGCGCATGGTTCTCTCTCCCCGTCCTTCTCTCTCTCTCTCTCTCTCTCTCTCTCGGTGTGTGTGTTAGGGGAGTTTCTTTTTTCCTTTTTCCTTTCTTTTTTTTCTCTTCTTCTTTTTTTTTTTTTTTTTGAGACAGGGACTCTGTAGCCCGGGCTGTTCTGGAACCCACTATATAGACCAGGTTGGCCTCCAGCTCACAGACCCGCTTGTTAGTCTGTTAGTGGGGTTCTTAAGGTCTGTTGGGAGAGCTCAGCATCGGAATGAAATTGCTTTTAGCAGACTGTTTAGAGTTTGCTATATGTGTGGGTAACCAAAGAGGACTTGTGTTTTGTAACGTCCTGTCTTAATCCTCCTTATAGTCTGAATTTTGTCTAGCAGAATTGAAACTGCATCTCAGTTGCTTTTGGAACATGGGAGAAGGGCTTAAGAAAAATGACAATTTGTAAAGTAACTCCTAGGCTAGGCATGCTGTTGTAAAGTGTTGTCTGTTGTTGTTGTTGGAAGAATTACACAGTTGTGACTTTATCGACATGCACTTCCTCTCCTCCTGTCTCAGCCAGGATGGAAGTGGGAGACAAAGACAGCTAGCTGCAGACATGGACCAAGTGCTTACATGTATGTAGATATGCTGCATATTAGAAGTTAGCTATATTTATTTATTTATTTTTGTGTGTGTACCACGATGTGTTTGTCGTGCGGAGGTCAGAGGACAACTTGAAGGAGTAGCCTTTCCCTTCCACAATATGGGTCCCAGGACTTGAGCTCAGGTGATCCACCATGACTTCTATCACCTTTATCTGCTGAGCCATCTTGCTGGGGGAGCAATGTAAACTTAACACATGTTACTTCTCAGTTTCTTGTTATCCAGTGGGGTAAGTGTCATGGGAGATGAGGAAAGTGAGGCTTTCAATAACTTGCTTGAGGTGACATGGCTTATTTCATATATTACATGTATAGTTTATGCCCACACAAAGCAGTGTTTGCTGGCTGCAGACTAAGTTTAAGGCATGAAGATATTGTGTATATAGAACTTTATGTCCTGTTAGAAAAGAGACCACTGCTCATTTGTACTTGAAGTGATTCCTTTGTAACCAGGAACTGATTTTCTTAGGATTGATGAGCACTCAGTGTGTATGCTCATTCCCAGGAGTGAGCAGTGTGTGATGTGGAGGTGGGGAGCTGGCCTCCTAATTCTCTCTCATCCACCCTGAGGTATTTTCTGCCGAGCAAATTGAGTTGACCTATTACAGGGGCATCTGAATCTTCATCTACCAGAGCTAGGGCCTCTTTCTGTCCCTTAATGTCACACTCAGAGGCGCTGCCTTTGAAGGATTCTCTGGCTTTGTCTGGGTGGCAAAAAGTGGGGTGTATGCAGGGCCTCCCGAACGTGGCTGTTATGGTGTGCGCTACTTGAAATAGTGCGTTCCTACATATTTTCAAATGCTTAAATGGTTGAATGCCTTCCAAAAGCTTAGATAAGCTAATCTTCATTTCACAGCGTTTCTAAGACAGTGGATTCAGAATGCCAAGTAAAAACTTAGAAGTCAGTACCGATAACTTTATATGTTGAACTAGTTGTGCTTGATAGAAATGGTTTTAATCCAGTCACTACAAGCACACAGCAAAAAGCATCCAATAGCAAAAAAGGGCTTAAACCAGAAACTATCAGCATCCTGCCTTTGGCCTTTTTGTTCTCTGGGCCTCACTCCCGCAGTGGTCATAGTTCTCTCAACTGTTCTTCTGTTTATTTTTTTCCTTGTTTTTCTTTTGAATTTCTACACCAGTGTGGAATGAGCATTTGTCTTCCAGAATCATTCCTGTACACCATACTCTCCAGTGCAGTTAAAAAAAAATCTTTAAATGATTTATTTATTTTTATTTCATGTGCATTCAGGTTTTGCCTATATGAGAGTGTTGGATCCCCTGGAACTAAAGTTACAGACAGTTGTGAGCTGCCACGTGGGGTGCTGGGAATTGAACCTAGGTCCTCTGGAAGAGCAGCCAGTGAGTGCTCTTAACCTCTGAACCCTTCCAGTGCATTTAAAGTCAGAAGTCAGTATTGATATTACTGTATACAAATACATTGTCCTTGTCTGAATTTAATAGAAACTGGTCATTCCACCCCCACCCCATTTTTTGTTTCCCCAGGAGCAAATAGTTAGATTTTGAGCTTTTCTGATTAGTCTGCCTTGTGTCTGTGCATATATTCCCTCAGGTACGTGCTGAGTGCTTTTGATTCCCCCCTTCTCGCAACCCCCCTTCAGGTAGCATTTCAAGACATCTGTTAGTTCCATTGGCTTTCTCCCAGCAATGTCTTGATTTAGTGTCATCCATACTCTTGCTTCAGGCTGGACAGTAGCACTTTGTGCCTCCTCTGTCCTCTTTTGGTCTCATATCCTCTGCTTTCTTGATTTGCTTTCCTTTGCTGATTGTGTGTGTGTATCCTCAGTACAGTCCTCAGAATGGTGGGGTGCATGGGGAAAAGAAGTTATTTGAGGCCCTACATGTCTGAACATTTTCATTTTATCTTCACACTTTGTAGATAGTCTGACTGACTTTAGAATTTTAGATTGAACATGATTTTTGTTTATAATTCTAACGGTATTTTTTCTTGTAAGAATTTCAAATAAAAGATCTAAAAATCATTTTTAAACCACCACCACCACACACACACAGTTTTTAGACTTTCAGAGTGTTTTCCTCTGGCATTCTAAAGTGTTTTGTGTGTTTGTTTGTTGAGACAGGGTTTCTCTGTAGCTTTGGAGCCTGTCCTGGAACTTGCTCTGTGGACCAGGCTGGCCTCGAACTCACAGAGATCTGCCTGGCTCTGCCTCCTGACTGCTGGAATTAAAAGTGTGCCACCACTGCCTGGCAGCAGTCTGAAGTTTTATAAGCAAGTATTTGGGTTCATTTGTTAATCTGGACGCAAAGCCTTCCAATTTTGGGAGGGTCTGTTCACTTTTTCAAATAATATCTTATGCCTTATTTTTTTCCCATATATTTTTTCTGAGATGGCTGTCCTGTGTCTATTGAGTTTCCAAGTTGAACTTGAAGTTTTCTTATCTTACCTTTTATTTCTTTGTATTGAAGCTAGTAGACAGAGAGTTCTCCCTTTCATTTAAAAAATATTTGTAACTTTTAGGATCTTTGTTCTCTATATTTCATTGTGTCTTATGAGTGTGTCATCCTCATTTTTTTCAGAGGTGTGTATTACTTTTTTTTTTTTTTTTTTGCCTTTCTGTTTCAGTTCTGTTTATGGTCATAGATGGATGATCCTTGGCTTTGTTAGTGAGGAGTGAGATGCTGGGATTGACCGGAGAGATGTGGATGAGTTCTGATGCCTCCTGGGATTGACAGGAGAGATGTGGATGAGTCCTGATGTCTGCTGCAGTGCAGGTGGACTTTGCTCTGGAAGCCTGTCCAAAACACCAGAGTTTGTATCCAATTAGGGTTCTGCTCAGTGTCGGTAAAGAAGCCTCCGGAAGCTTCCTGTCTCCGGAATGCTGGGTGATAAATCAGCTGTCAGGATTTGGACTACCTGGCTGGGGAAGGAATGGAAGTTATCACCCTTTGGGTTATAGACTTTGACTACTGGTTATAAAATCCCCTCCCTTTTGGCTCTATTTCCTTGACCTTGGGTCTCCTGCTGAACCTGGGGACCTGCAGCTTTGAGTATTTGCAGAGTGACTCCTTCCTTGTGAGTCCTGAGTTCCGGGCAGCCTTTAGTACCTCATAGGTGCGTCTAGGAATGAGCCTTTGAGGGATCATGGGGGTTGTGATCTCCTCTACCTGCTTTCCATCATGTAGAAGTTTGCTAAAATACATGATGTTTTCCTCTTCCTATCTTGGCTTGATATTTGCGGTTCCTTTACTGTCTAAAGCCTTGGGACGTTCTTAGCTGTGTAATGGCAGCTAAGCTTGGTCCTTACTGAAGATGACTTGTGGCAGTTGTTTTGTAGGGAGAGTGGTGGAGAGAGTGCTGCTGATGTGTGGGAGTCGTTTGCCTGTGTCCTCACAGGTGCGTACTACCGCTTTCACCCTGTACACAAGGGGTGGCTGAAACAAGATCCCACAAACTGAAGTGCTTAGAAGCAACAGAAATGTGTTTTTCGCAGTTTGGTTGCTGGGAAAGCCACCATCAAAGTGCTGGTGGGTAGGTTGTTGGTGAGGTTCTTCTGCTTCATAGATATCCTAGCTGTGTTCTCACACAGTGGGAGTGTGAAGTGAGCTCTGTGGTCTTCATTACAGGGGCACTAATCCCACTCACATCGTTCTGACCTAGTCCCCTTCAAAGGCCCTGCTTACTTACCTGTCTTACCTGGGGTTTAGAATCGTAACATGAATTCTGGGGCAGGGGGAGGTTTTTACCTTAACAGTGATGAAACAGGCTTCTAGTGGGTCCTTAGTCTATGCCCTTTGCATGCTGTCCTGGTGGAAGTCCGCTTTTTCTGAAGATTTCCCAGATCTCGGTGTGGGGGGTGCTTAATCCCATGTCACATGAGGCCCTACCTCATGGCTCTTAATACTGTTCTTAGCAGACTACAATACTGGCTACCAGTGTCCACATTTTAACTATGAGGACCTTGATTCAGGGTGTTGTGGACATTGAGAAAGTGAGGCCTTGACTCAGTTGTCCCTGCTGCTTCTGTCAATCCTGGAAGAGCTGCAGTTAAGCCAGATCTTAAGCAGTGCTGGTTTGTGGTCCTGGTACTGTCAGTGTTCTCCTAGGTTTGCTGCCGTAGCCCTGTGCTCTGCAACTGCAGGAGCAGTGCCAGAGGTTTTGGGAATACGATGCCAGTGGGTAGGAAGTCATGGTGACAGTGATGACTGTGATAGGGAGATGTGGTTCATAGGGGTGAAGAGTGCATCTGGGAGAATGGACCTGTTAAACATTTCCTCAGAATAGCTTGCTTCTCCTTTCACACTGAATAGCTTCTGGGAGAGCCATGCTTGTTCACATTTCATTTAAAGTCAGTTCACACTGGTTTTAGACCCTTGCTCTTCAGAGCAGTCTAGGGAAAGAAAATTGAAACCAAATCAAGTATTATGTATTGTAGAGATAATGACTAAAAATGATTAGATTCCTCTCCTTGAGCTGAGGATTTTGTTGGGGGATTTTTTTCCATGTAAAGAGTTCCATTTTGGATTGGTACATTATTGGAGGAGTGATCCCTTATGACTGTGATTGATAGGGGCTAAGTGATGGGCAGGGTTGCTTTCCACTGTGGTTGATGTTTATTGGTAGGAATAATTACATTTGAGAGAGGAAAGAAAGGCTTGGAGTATTTGGGGAAGGGAACCCAGGAGAGAAATCATTTACATCTCATCTCAAGGTTGAGCTGGGTAGGCAGAAGAGAGAAAAAGAAGCACTGAAGCAGGCGGAGAGGGTGGCATGGGGTGTGTAGGCAGATGTGTGTGAAATACAGAACTCAGAAGGGGCTGGTATGAGAACAGGGAGCAAAGAAGAGACCAGGACAACTGGGAGGTTTTTGGATGGTGGATTAGGGATTTGAACTGTTTCTTAGGGATTAGAAAGGGAAAGCTATTGAAGCATTTGGGCAGTACTCCAGAGGTGGAGGCAGGAAGATCAGGACTTCCAGGCAGGCCTTGTATACACACACACACACACACACACACACACACACACACACACACGAGACTCTTGACCCCACCCTCCACCCCCTTGCCAAACAAAACAACAAAACCCAGCCAACAAAACAAATCACTCCAAAACAAGTAAAGCAGAATTTAGGAAAAGGAACATGTAGACAGTACTGGGTTATAGAAAAGATGACGTGTGACCCCTTGGTCATAGTTAAGACACCTGTCATGGTTTGTGAGTTGGGGGAGCAGGTAAAGAGGTGGGGTGGATTTATTGCAAAGAATCGGGAGGCTTAAAGGAAGGAGACCTCGGGGCTAAAGAGAGGTCTTCTTCAGAGTCCGTGGTTTAGATTTGGGTGTCTTTTTGGGAAAGGCAGTTGAGGAAAAAGAAAACTGTAATGAGCCAATTATTCTTCCCCGCCAGACTCCTCTCTTTCTTCCAAAATCTGAGGCTAAATTCTGGTTGGGGAGGGAGGGCTGATGTCCTCCATGCTGGTGGGACTGGCATAACCTGCCACAGGGCAGCTTTGGCTGGAGTGGGTTAGCATCCTGAAGTGAACCCTTAACCCTAGGCGTTACGTTGGGGTTGGTGGTATTGGCACAGCTTAATCTGAGCCCATGTGTTCTTCATTGGGAGAGTGGGGCTGAGACATTGTGCAATTGTGGGTTTGAATTTCTTTCCCCATTGCACATATGGAGGAAAATTCTATCCAATTATGGCTAAACTTGTCCTCTGTGAGTCACATCCTGAGTTAATGAGTGAATTTTGAAGGTGCTGCCTAAAATGCTGCTTGGGTTTTAAGGTTCACTTCAAGAGTAAATGGAAGGTGCCCATTTCTTTCCTCAAGCACTTGGAATTGAGAAATTGTCAAGCATCACTTTGGTTTTTGCTGGCATTCTGTCACTGTCCTTTCAGATCTCACCAGTCTGAGAGATAAGAATATCCTGTACTTGAGACCAAACCATTAAGTTACTCTAAAATTATAGTGGAAATACACTTTTTTTGTGTGTTATCCTTGTTGATATATGCTCTAATCTGGATGTTACCAAACAGCATTCCCTTGTGTAGGACTTCCTAAGATGTTCCTTGCCAAAACACACGTGTGTGTAGGGCTGAGTTGTATAGTAAGTGCTTACTGAACAGTTTATTTTGCTGTTCCCAGCAATGACAGTACTGAGTAACCAGTCGTTCTTACATTTTAAGCTGGAATAAAATGCACACAGGTCTTAACTTGGGAGATGCCTGTAACCTAGAGAGAACAAGCATATCTTAACACATACCAGGAACTTCACACATGTTCTTCAGCAACACCAGAACTATTTATTTATTTATTTATTAAAGATTTATTATGTATATAATGTTCTGCCTATATGTATGTCTGCAGGCCAGAAGAGCGCACCAGATCTCATTACAGATGGTTGTGAGCCACCATGTGGGTGCTGGGAATTGAACTCAACCTCTGGTAGAGCAGCCAGTGTTCTTAACCTCTGAGCCATCTCTCCAGCCCCTATTGGTTACTTTTTAAACAGATACAACCAAGATTCAGGAAAATTATACAATTTGCTGGAGGTCTCAGATATAAGCAGTTACGCAGCTCTGAAGTGCACTCTTTCTACCCTGTGGCTGGGAAGGTTAGCAGTCTGTTCGGTGCTTACTGAAATTCAGCTGGGGAGTTGCAACAACCTGCAGATTCCTCGATGTATGAACTGGTACAGTGTTCTGAACTTCTGATCCTCCTGACTTACCTCCCTTCCCCCAAAGCCCTGGCATTCCAGGTGTCCACCATACCTGGTTCATGTGGTGTTGGAGATCAAGCCAGGTCTTCATGAATGCCAGGTAGATGCTGTGTCTGCTGAGCCAGGCCCTCAGTTCCTGTAGTTGATCTGAGATGGAGCTCAGAAGAGTCAACCTTTTGGCTTGAATGCTCTGTCTCATTTACTATAAGATGCACAGCTTGTAACACTTGCAGCTGTCTTTCAGTTCATGGGAGTCATCAGTTAACAGACTGTTTTCCCACTGGTGATATACTTCAGATAAAGTGACATAGGCTGGTATCAAGAGGTGATACTGTAGCAGTGCAACCTGCTGGGGTCTAAACTCAGGTTCTCACTCAAGTAGCAAGCGTATTACTAACTGAGCATCTCCTCAGTCTGCCTACCTGCCTTTCTTTTTTCCTTATTTTATGTTTTTGCTCTTACTGGTTTTAGACAGACACTTGTTCTATGATGCGGGCTGGCCATGAACATATGATCCTCCTTCATTTTCCTACATGCTGGAATTGTAGGTATGTGCCAGCATGCCTGGCTGCTGAACGCTTATGTAGTCCTTTAAATATGCTTGGATTTTGTTCTGGGACGCAGTTAAATTACTTGGAAACAGTTTGAGTCTTCTGGATGTTGCTTATAAGGTTTGTTGGATGGGACAAAACAGTACGATGTAATCAGGCTCATTATTCAAGCCTTACCAGTGAGTCAAGACACTTCTGTATTTATCCCCAGCAAACTGTGAAGCATGAGGCCCTCCAGTCTGGCTGGTGGGAGTGGATCCAAATTTCAAGTGCTGGGCACTGTTCACTTTTACACTTTCTCTGCCCTTGAATGGCTTCCTTATATGCACACCCCATCAGGACTCATGAGCACTGGAGCTCAACCCTTCAGATCTTGAATTTCTTACTTTGTTTACCTCTCCTTTCTAGTAATTTGTTCTGTGAACCATATCTTTAGAATCTTATCTTTCTGGATTTTGACCTTTTAAACATATTACTATCTTTTTTTTTGAGACAAGAACTCACGCTGTAGCTTAGGCTGGCTTCTCAAACTCACAGCAACCCTCTTGCCTTCGCCTCTTGAGTACCTGGATTACAGGTGTATGCTACAAGCTTAGTTTACCTTTGTTGCCTCAGTTTCTTCCTCAGCCCTGTCTGTTTGCCTGTCTATCTCCATCCATCCATCCGTCTATTTATCTGTGTGCATGTACATGCCACAACATTCATGTGGACAACTTTGAGAAGCCAATTCTCTCTTTCAGCCATGTGAGTTTTGTCATCAGACTCTGTGATGAACCATCTTCCTCCCTCCCTCCTCTGCACTGCAACCTTAGAACTCACCTACTTGTGGTCGTTGTTCAGGGATCACTGTTGCCTGGTGACGAGTGACTTAAACTAGTGAGTCAGTTGTGTCCAATCTTGATTATTTCAGATGAGAGGATCAATCTAACTCCTGCTACTCTAATTAAATGCTTATTGTTTGTGTCTTCCTATGGTTAATTCCTTAATAATTGACTAGAGAAAGGAAGTAGTCTGCTAAAAGAAGCAATGTGTAAGGTTTGGGTCTGTTTGTGCATGCACACTTGTGAGCAGATGAGTATTGGATTGGGAGTCCACGTTTGAGTGTTAATTCCATCCCTTCCTTCACTCTGTGGGTGGCCATGTGTGGTGGCTAATCTTGATGGTCAGCTTGACAGACCTGGAAAGAGGGAGCCTCAATTAAAGAATTGCTCCCATCAGATTGTCCTGTGTATGTATTTTTGGGACATTTTCTTGATTAATGATTGACATGGCATGGCCTAGCCCATTGTGGGTAGTGCCATCTCTGGGCAGGCATGTGGTGGCTCATGTCTTTAATCCCAGCACTCAATAGGCAGAGTCAGGCAGATCTCTGAGGCGTGGTCCACAGAGTAAGTTTCTTAGAGACATCCTGTCTTAAACAAAAACAGAAGCTGTCTAGCACGAGCTAGTGAGTGAGCCAGCAAGTGTAGGAGAGTTTCTGTTTCTCTATGGCTCTTGCTTCACTCCTCTCATTGATTGTATAAGCTGAAATTAATCTCCTTCCCCAGGTTGCTTTGACGTATCGCAGCAGCAGAAAAGTGAGTTGAAGCAGCGTGTGACCAGTGTTCTGAGTGTGCCTTTGCGTATGTGAGAAGGGTTGCTCCTAATTCAGGTGCTGTCATGCATTTGAATATGCTGTGTGAGCTTCAAAACAGTTTATTTTAGTCACTGGTGGGGATTTCTGCATCTTTGTATTAAAAACAAATATCCAAACATTTCAGGCTGCTTCATTTCTGGTAGGGCCCCACCAATGAGGGTAGGCTGACACATTTCTTTTGTTATGAGAAAGGGATTGGAATAAGCTGCAGGAGACAGAGAAAGAATCTGTTGATCATTCCAGAAGGAGCAGGTAACTGCAACCCCTGAGCTCCTTTTGGCTACAAGAGGAAATACTGTATGTGGTCTGTTGTCTGAGGCACAACCCACTGGAGTGGCTACTATCTGCCACTACTTTAACAGACCAAGCCTCAGGTTACTGAACCATTTAGATGGTTGGTTGGTTGCCTTCAGTAGCACTCAGTATTCACTTACACATGTAACATGTCCTTATTTTATGTTCCTGGGGTATGTTTTTGGTGAATAAAACAGAGAAGGAGCCTGTCCTTGTGGAACTAACTTTTGACAGAGAGCTCTGTGATTTGCCTTTAAAAAATTCCTATAGCTTTGGAGTTGAATTCCTGAGATAGCACTCTGCTGCTTGTTGCTGGCAGGGAGAAGTGATGCCTGTGAGGTCCGTGTGTTTTGTGATAACAGCCTAGATGAGTGGGCAAGTCTGAGTCGCTCCGGCCTCAGAGGTGTGCTCCTGCTAGGAGTAGCTGTGAAAGAAGTTGGGCAGTGTTATCGTGAAGCTCGGGGTACAAGTCTCCATGTCTGACTCTGTCAGTGGTGTAAGTGTGAACTGCTCAAATCGCTTTCTTCTTTTAGGTCAGGGAACAAGGTGGGTGTTGGCGGAGGCCACTTGTTCCGTTCCTGGCTGCCCAGACCACGAAATAATCACTCAGAAACTATATTATTTGCAATACTCTTTGGCCAATAGCTTAAGTGTATTTTTGGCTAACGCTTATATCTTAAATCAACCCATTTCTATTAATCTGTGTATTGCCACGTGGGTGTGGCTTACTGGAAAGATCCGGTGTGTTTGTGTCCTGCAGGCCGCTACATGGCTTCTCTCTGACTCCACCTACTCTTTCTTTATATCTCTTTCAGTCTGGCTTTACTCTGTTATGCCATTGACCAAAAGCAGTTTCTTTATTAACCAATAACAATAAAACATTCACAGCATACATCACCTCTCATATCATGTAGGTGGACTTTTCCTTCCCACCTGCCAGTTTCGAAATAACCGACATGAAGACTCAATATTAATTATAAGTGCTCGGCTGATAGCTCAGGCTTATTACTAACTAGTTCTTATAACGTAAATTAGCCCATTTCTGTTAATCTACTTTCTGCCATGTTGGGGTTACCTGCACCTCCTGTTTTCTCTTTGTGTCTCTAGCAACTCTTCTGACTCTGCCCTTCTTCTCCCAGTGTTCTTAGTCTGGTTTTCCACCTAACCTTATCCTGTCCAGCTATTGGCCAGTCAGCTTCTTTATTAAGCCAATCGCAGTGTAATTTACACAGTGTACAGAGCAATACCAAATTATTGTCTAGATGCTGGGATTCTGGCTCCATGGCAGGGAGGTTGTGTTTTCTGTTTTAACGCTGGAACACGTGGCTTACGCTCTTTTGCTGTCCTTGAAAGAGATTTGGGAATTGCCTTTAACACTCTAGGCTATTGTACAAATCACATTGAATCACAGGCTATTGTACAAATCACATTGAATCACATATTTTTAGGGAAATTCTCTTACGCATTGCATTTTTCTTTGACTTATATTTTCATTGGGAGTAGTCTTTTTTTTTTTCTTTTTTTTTTTTTTTAATTTAAAACCTTAGCCACAGAGGCAGTGGTGGCGCACGCCTTTAATCCCAGCACTTGGGAGGCAGAGGCAGGTGGATCTGTTAGTTTGAGACCAGCCTGGTCTACAAGAGCTAGTTCCAGGACAGGCTCCAAAGCTACAGAGAAACCCTGTCTCGAAAAACCAAAAAAAAAAAAAAAAAAAAGTTAAAAAAAAAAAAACGTAGCCATTTGCTAAGGATTTGCTGATGGGGGAAGGTGGAATGCATCTATCTGAAATCACATGACTTCATTCTTCCTCCAAGTCCACCTAACTTCCTCCAGAGCACTAGCAGAGACAAAGCGGAACACAGCTTTTGTGATAGATGGATTTGAGTTTCTGTGATCAGGTATCGCAGAAGTACCATGGATTTTGTGGAGACAGGTCTTAGTCTGAAGGAGGTAGCCTGAAATAAAAGGGGCACAAAGTGAGGGCATAGTGATCTTTTATTAATCTTAGATTTTTTTTTTTAAGTACCACCCTTGCCTTCTATCCTCTGTATGCAACTATACACTGTGAACTCAATTCTGCCAAGATATTTAAGGTTGAAAGAGAAGTAAATAAAGCAGATACTGAGTGTGGCGGAGTAGTGCATCACAGTTCTCAGTTTTCATGGTTTGTGTTTGAGTTTTTAATTGTGGAAAAAAAACACAAAAAGCTCCTTCCCTGCCATTAGATGTTGGCAGTTCTCTGCAGTGAGCTACCATGTGTGTGCTGGAAACTAAACTCAGAGCTTTCTGGAAGAGCAGCCAGTGTGTTTAACCGCTGAGCCATCTCTCTAGCCCTGGCAATCTACTGTGTGTAGTTAAATACTAGTTCTCAACAAATTTTTTGGCTGTACTTTGGGTGTAACTAGATTTACTAAATTTTGATGAACAAACTTACTTTCTTTTTTTGTTGTTTTTTTGTTTTCTTTGTGCAGTCTTAGCTGACCTGGAATAGCTCTGTAGTCCAGACTGGCCTTGAACTTACAGAGAGTGCAAGGATTAAGTTGTGCACCACCACCGTCCAGCAAACTTACTTATTTTCAGTTTATTCGTTTACATAAATTAGAGACATTTGAAGTAAGAGCCCTTCATTTTTATTTTGCACCAATAAGTTTATTTAGTGGTTTAAAATTCATTGATTACTTTTCTCTGATTAGACCTTAAAGATTGTCTTGGTTTCATAAACTTTTTTAAAATTTTGATTGATATGTAGGAATTATGGATGATATCATAGAATACTTATGTTTTGGCTGACATCTGGAAACTACTGGTGATGTCATAAAATTACAAAATTTTTCAGTGAAGGGGGATTAATATCATCTGGATGGCTCAGGAAAGGAAAAGAAGTCTGCACATAATGCTGCTTTAGTTCCACCTCCACAGTGTTACTTGTGTTTTCTTACTTTAACTGATTCCTGGCTTTTTTTTAAAAAAAAAAATAGCTTTTCCTTAAAATTCATCTTTGATGTAGTTGATTTTTATCAACAGCATCTGATGTTGAACGATGCAAGCGTGCTAGGTAGAAGAGGTTGCCTGCCATGTGAGCAGCTCTTAGAAATGCATTCTGTCAGTGCTGTGAAGATGGCACTCTTTATAAAGGGAGATTTCTTCACTGAGGTGCCGCTTGCCCACAGAATGGCAGCATTGGGAAACCTGTTGTTACCTGTCAGCATCATTTGGAAAAGATTTACTTGGTGGGTTATTAGATTTTGTACAGTTGAGCAGGTCACCCTGCAATTAAATTTGGGACTTAGCACTGTATAGTGAAAAGCCGATAGGGTCATGAGAGTTTTGCAGGAATAACTTAAGTTTTACAGCATCAAATATGGGTTATTTAAAAATCAAATTATGAACAAATGTTATCCTTCCTTAGGAGAGAGCATTATCCCTACTTTGCTGGAATTAGCAGCAAGAAGCTAAGTTTGGCTACTGTAGTTGAGCCATTGAAACATTTATCCTAAGTCAGAATGGCAGTATTCTGTGCATTCTGATGCCAAAATGCTGCCTAGTCAGTTCATGGCCAGTGGCAGTTGCCTTGTCTACTTCCACAGAGCCCCTTCTACTGTGCCTGTTCTGCTTTCCCTGCTTTGTTCCCTCGTCTCTTGGCCCTCCCCCTTTATATGGTGGAGTTGAGTTCTTGAATCTCCTATGAGTCTTCATAGTGCTGCTTATTTTCAAAAATCGGCCTGCCTGCCTGCCTGTCTATCTAGTTTGTGTGTGTGTGTGCGCGTGTGTGCACGCACACGTGTGCAGGAATTGTTTGTCTCCACTGTGTGGTTTTTGGGGGTCGAACTCAGGTCATTGTTGGTGGCAGGTAACTTTACTGGCTGAACGTATCCACTGACTCTGCTCTATATATCTATGTAAGAGGATTCACACACAGTGTGGTGTTTCATCTGGCTAGTTTCATGTAGCATAATGCTGTGGAGGTTCACATATATCTTTTCATTCTGTTTTTATACCACTATTTACTCTTCATCTGTTTGTGGACTTTTGAGTTGTTTGCACATTTTGACTGTTATGAATAATGGTGCTGAGAACATGCAAGTACCCAGTTGGATACATGTTCAAGTTAGATACATACTTAGAATAGAATCATGAATCATCTGGTAACACTGTTTAACTTTTTGAGGCACTGCTAGAATGTTTTCAGTGGCTGACTATTTTACATTCCTACCAAAACTGCAGTGGTCCTGTTTCTCTATATCTTTCCCAACTCTTGAAATTTTCTGCTTTTTTTGGGTTGTGGTTATTCTGGGTAGTATGAAGTACCTCGTTTTTGTTTTGACTTCTGTTACCCTAGTATTGAATAATGTGGAACATCTTTTCATGTGGTTATTTTGTGTCTTCTCTGGAGAAATGGGTGTTCAAGTCCCTTGTCCACTTTTAGATTGGACTGGTGTTCTGCTCTGTTGGTTTAAATGGCCCTTTTGCTAGAACCATACTACTATTATTTCTTAAAACTTTTTGAGATTATAATCACAATAATAGCCTTTTGTTGAATTGTGAAGCTTGTTTATATATCCAGAATTCTAGACCCTTACCAGATGTAAATTGCAGGTATCATCTTCCATTCTATGTGTTGTCCTCTTTGTAATAGTGCGACTTTTCTTTTTTCTTTTCCTTTCTTTCTCTCTTCTTCTCTTTCGTTTTTTTTGCATAGAACTTTAAAAACTTTATGAACTGGTGTGTCTGCTTTTGTCATCCATTGCTTGTGCTTTGGTTTCCTGTCTTATCTTACCAGAGCTGGAGAGATGGCTCAGAGGTTAAGAGCACTGGTTGCTCCTCCAGAGGTCCTGAGTTCAGTTCCCAGCAACCACATGGTGGCTCACAACCATCTGTAATGAGATCTGGTGCCCTCTTCTGGCCTTCGGGCATACATGCAGGCAGAACACTGTATACATAATAAATAAATAAATCTTTAAGAAAATCTGTTACCAAATCCAATGATATAAAGATATGCCTCTATGTTTTTTCTATGAGTTTTATGGCTTTAAATCTTATATTTAGGTCATTGATCTATTTTGAATTAATCTTTATATGTGGTATGAGGTAGGGGTCCAGTTTCATTCTTCTGTCTCACTGTTATTTGCTGAAGGAAAAATAGTCTTTCTCTGGCAAATGATCTTGGTACCCTTATCAAAACTTGAGTCTTAAGAATTTCATGACTTTATTTCTGGCCTCAATTCTGTTCTTTTGGTTTAAATGGCTGCCCTTATTGTAACCATACTATTATTACTATTTCTAAATATTTTTGAGATTATAATTACATTATTTCTGCCTTCCTTTCCTCCCCCTTAGCCTTTCCATATAGCCCTTCTTCCTCTCTTTCAAATTCATGGTCTCTGTTTTCATTTTGTGTTTGTGTGTTCCTAAATACATAAATACAGCCTGATCAGAGTGCATAATATTACTTTTATGTATGTTTTCAGGACTGACCATTTGGTATTGAATAACTTGTTGGTGTGCTTGTCTCTGGGGAAGACTAGTTCTCTGGCTCTCAGCATTCCTTAGTTGCTTATAGTTGTTTGTATAGAGTTGAGGCCCCATGAACTTTCTCTCGTCCACTTTGGATGTCTGTTGTCCTTGTTCAGCTGATGTTATGCAGCCGTGTTCATGAGTCTTTATGGGTGTAGCTTCCAACATTCTTATAGCCAACTTCCTGTTCCTCTGGTTCTTACAGTCTTTCCCGCCTTCCACAATGATCCCTGAGCCTTAGTTGAAGTTGTGTTTTTTTTGTGCGTGTGTGTGTATACATATATACATACACATATATGTATGTATGAATATATATATGTGTGTATATATATATATATATATATATATGGGATGAGACTGGGCTTCACAACTCTGCATTTTGATTGGTGTGGCTTTCTGTAATGGTAAACAAAACAGAAGTTTCCTCAGTGAAGGACTTATCTGTGGGTATCGGGATAAATATTTGGAATATAGTTAGGGATTATGTTGGTTTAGTAAAGTGGCAGTTGTAGGTTCTCCTCCAAGATCCATGACTTCACTAGCCCTGGTAGTTGGCTAGATTTCCAGTGCCAGGCATGATTTCCCTCTTGTTGAGCAGGTCTTATGTCCAATTAGAGAGCATTGGTTACTACCAAAGTGTGTTTGCCACTACTGCACTGCCTTGATCGGAGTCACTTTGTAGTGAGTTCTGAAACTGAAATGTCAGTCTTCTATATATGTGCCTTTTGACTATTTGGAGCAACTTTGCAATTCCAAATCTATTTGAGGATCTGCTTTTCTATTTCTGCATAAAAGGCGGGTGGAGTTTTGATAGAGATTGCACTGACTCTATACTTGGGTTTTATTGCCATCTGACTAAGCCTGTTGTCTCCCCAACCATAGACATGGGATGTTTTTCTGTTTAGTTCTTTAGTGTTTTGTATTTTTTAACTTAGTCTTTTATTTCTTTGGTTACATTGCTTCCTAAGTAGTTTATCCTTTGAGATGTGGCTATAAATGGAATTGGTTTCTTACTTTTCCTTTGGAATCATTCTTTGAGGAACTGCTCTTACTGTGCATTCTGTCTTTCCTTCTGTTGTTTTTTTTTAAAAATATTTATTTATTATGTATACAGTAGTCTGTGTGTAGGCCTGCAGGCCAGAAGAGGGCACCAGACCCCATTACAGATGGTTGTGAGCCACCATGTGGTTGCTGGGAATTGAACTCAGGACCTTTGGAAGAGCAAGCAATGTTCTTAACCTCTGAGCCATCTCTCCAGCCCCTCCTTCTGTTGTTTTGCCCTAGGGTGGTGACTGGGAATCCTCCTCTCTTTTGTTGTATGATTGTTATTTTATGTGACCTTATGCCCATTAGTATTGGAGTCAAAAGACCTCTACAAAGTGATCCCCAAAGACTTTATTCTCTAAGACCAATTTTCTTTATATCAGAACCTATTCTGATTTTCTTTCCGCTATTTCTCTTTGGATCATGATGGTCCTAGTTTCCCAGGACTCTTTTCTAGAGGCACATGTTGGAGTAACTAACCTTTAGACTCATCCTATTCTTCTTCTGACCTTGCTCTGAGCCTTCCTTCCACTACCTTTCCTTGTTCCTGGTCTTGCAGCATTCCTGTACTTAGGGCTTCCTGTGAAACTGGCTCACTGATGCATTGTGGAATGTGTTATTTTCCTTTCTGCCTCAACACTACTCCTCAGTGTCCAATTGAGTTGGTAGATGCATGCCCCACCATTCTCCATAGTTATATCTGCCAGCCCCTATCCCTGAGCTCAGTCTGCATTTAATTACTGTGGTTACAGTTGAAGCATTGATAATTGGTAGCAGTTGGAAAGGGGTAGATTGTATTATCTTCACTTGCCTTTTTCCCACTTTGAGTATATGATGGGAAAGGAAAGAAAAAGATTAAATCCAGAAATATAAAGTATGTTACTCCCTATAAATTTAATATTTGTCAGAAAATTAAGATAAAATTGTTAAAAATCTTTTTATTTTCCTAATTTTATTTCCTGGATGTCAGTGCAAAACATTGTCTATAAAGACAATGACCATTTGGAAAATATACGTTCATAAAGAAGAAAAAGAAAAATAATAAACATTCATTACCACGTTTGGTAAATAATCTTTCTAGCCTGTTTTCTGCATTCTTGTTTTTCTTTATGTGGGTGAACACTTTGAAGGTGAAGAATGCGGCAGACTCATAACCTCCGTGTGCTTTCTGTCACTCTGCCTTCTTACCCACTGCCGGCCAAATTGTGGCCTGTGCGTGCGTTTCCTGCCTTAAGAAGTTTATTGTGCATTTCTTTATAACTGATAACTTTTAAAATGAGGGAAAATTGCTATTTTATAGCTATGGGGAGGGATATGGCACCAGTGTGGAGGTCAGAGAACCCTCTCAGTGGTTTCATCTTCCACTGTGGGATCTGGGCACTGAATTTAGCTGACTAGACTTGTTCAGCAAGTACTTTTACTCACCTGGCCATCTTGTCAGCCCCATGTTTTGTTTTTATTTGTGAACACTGTTTTATGTGGCCCAGACTAACTAAAAACTTGGTAAGTAGCTGAGATGCCTTGAACGCCTGCTGCCTCCACACCCCAATTGCTAGAATTACTAGTGTGTCACCAGCCTGGCTGTTGATAACTTCATGTAACTGTCTTGTGGGTGATTTGAGAGGAGATGGTTTTAATAATGTACCATCTTGATGTGTGCCTTAGTTATGGCTATACTGATTATAGATGTGCGTGTTTTCTGTTCTCTGTATACTAATTTCATACCCCAGTTGTACTTAACATTGGGTTCTCTGTATGTTTAGAAATGCTTTACATTAAAAAAAAATTATTTTTTTATTGATTGATTGGTTGATGTGTATGATTGCTTGTCCGATTATATGTATGTGCTCCATGTGTGTGCTTATGGAGACTAGAAGGCATCATATCCTCTTGAACAGTAGTTACAGATAGTTGTAAGCTGCCATATGGTGCTAGAAATCAAACATGGGTCCTCCGCAAGAGCAGTCAGTGGTCTTAGCCATTGTGCCTTCTCTCCAGTCCCAGAAACGCTTTATATTTTGATTTAGATCAATGAAGATTGACATTTATTGAAGTTGGAGGGATAGGTCAGAGGTTATTGACTACTCTTCAGAGGACCCAGCTTCAATTTTCAGCACCCACATGGCAGTTCACAACTGTCTGTCACTCCAGTTCCAGGGTATCTGGCATCCTAACACAGACAAATATACAGGTAAAACACCAATGTACATATATAAAAAAAGATTGATGTTTATTTTATCATTAAACATTTCTGTAGTATAAAGGATTCTCTATTCCCCGTTAAAAAAGAAACTTTGAAGTTCACTCAGTATGAGTTAGAGTTACTGGGTAAGATTATGCAAATGGTGTTTTCCGAGGCCTCTGAGAATATGCTTTCTTTGCATAGGATCAGAATTTGTTTGGAAATGAACTTTGTTGATGGCCTTTTCTTCCCCAGAAAACTTGCTTTGTTCCAGCATCCTAGGGTTTTTCCATGCTAGTCTCTGCAGTGAACAGGGCCAGTCTGAAGCTTTCATGACGATGTCCGTCAGTGCTGTAGGAGAGATTCTGCCTAAACTGTGGTCTTTCGTTTTCATACTTACCAGATTTTGCTTTTTGATTTATCGGGATATTTTAAGAGAAGGTGGAAGAAGGAATTTTAGTTATTAATGATTTGTCATTATTAGTGTTAACTTAATATACTAAAGATGATGTCTTCACAGTAACTTTTTTAACTGAAAAAAACTGGGATGGGGGAACATGGGCATCTGTTTTCTTAACTCTTATAAACCTTAATGGATTTTTAAAGAAAGTGGGTTGTTTTGTTTTTCAAGTCAGGGTTTCTCTGCAGCTTTGGAGCCTGTCCTAGAACTTGCTCCGTAGACCAGGCTGGCCTTGAATTCACAGAGCCTATTTTTACCCCCCAAGTGCTGGGATTAGAGGCATGCGCCACCATCACCCAACTGAAAGTGTATTTTTTTTGTTGCTCTGAGGAGACACCATGACCAAGGCAGCTTAGAAAGAAAGCATTTGACGGGGGTGTGTTTGAGAGGGGGGAGAGGCGGCTTCTTACAGTTTCAAAGGGTGAGCTCACAATCATGGCAGGGAGCATGGCAGCAAGCAAGTAGGAATGGTGTTGGAGCAGCTGCTGCAAGCTCCACACCCACAAGGCCCCACAGATGGTATATGCTTTTGAAACCTTAAAGCCCGCCTCCAGTGACGTACCTCCTCTAGCAAGGCCATCTCCCAGTCCTTACAATTCCAACTGTGAACCAAGCATTCAAACATATGTGCCTATAGGGGCCATTTTCATTCAAAACACTAAAGAAAGTAATTGGATTTTGGTTTTCATGACTCACTAAATGCAATATGCATATTTCTCTAAATGTTTTTGAAAACCTTTAATTTTTTCCTAGTTATAATTCATAGAAATCATACGTTTTAGATGAGGTCTTAGTATATTGTTTTGGCTGTACTGGGGAGGAACTCACTATGTAGGATCTACCTGTCTTCCAAGTGCTAGAGTTAAAGGCATGCACCACAGTGCCCATCCTTCAAAGAAAGCTTAAGGAGAAAGAAAAGAATAAAGGGTACATAAAAATCACTCATAATCCACTATTTATAATTGACTACTTAGTATATTCTGATATTCACTTTCTTTAAAAAAAGTGGAGCATACATAACACATATTCATATATCATTCATATATATATTTAACTTTAATTTCTTGAATATTTATTGAACACTTCTAGGTGTCAGGTAGTTTTGAAAATTTGCTGAATATTTGCTTCTTGCCTGTTTTCCTTTGGGGTTAAATTCTGGACAAAACTCAGTGTTGTAGGGAGAGGGCCCACTTGTTTGTCCCAGCCGCCTGGCTAGCTTAGCCCTGAAATAATCACACAGAAACTGTATTAATTAAACCATTGCTTAGCCCATTTGCTCTAGCCTCTTATTGGCTAACTCTCACATCTTGATTTAACCCATTTCTGTTCATCTGTATATCGCCACGTGGCAGTGGCTTACTGGGAAAGATTCAGCATGTCTATCTCTGGTAGCGGATCCATGGCGTCTCTCCTACTTTGCCTTTCTTCCTTCCAGCATTCAGTTCTGTCTTCCCACACCTCCCTAAGTTCTGCCCTATCAACTAGGCCAAGGCAGCTTCTTTATTCGGTAGCCAATGAAAGCAACACACAAACAGAAGGCCTCCCACACCAGCTCAGTTCATTACATTGTGTTTGTGGAAGCCCTCTTCATGGCGTCAGTCTTTTTCAGATTTTTTTTTTTTAATTTAGTTCCCTCCTTCCTTCCCTCTCCCTCCTTTTCCCTGCCATCAGAGTTACTTTGTATTACTGGTACAAAAACCCTGATAGAAGCAAGTTGCTGAAGGGAAGGCTGACTTTTGCTTTGCATTGCAGAGGGTCCAGTCTGTCATGACAGGGAAGGCCTGGCAGCAGGAGTGCAGGCAGTGATTTGTTCACAGGCAGTGGACAGGAAGTAGAAAAGGCAGGCTGGAAGCCCGTGGCTTGTACCTCTAGAGACCTGCACTTAGGAACCTACTTCTGACAGGCAGGGCGTGCTCCCTGAAGGCTCCCTCCACAGCTTTCAAAATAGAAGTATAAGCTGGGAACCTAGCATTTAAAGCATGAATTTGTGGCAACAGACCAAACTCCAACCATAACAGGTGTCTATGTATTGCAAGGATGAACAGGGATTGGTTAGAATGAAAGGCCATGATCCCTGGGTACCACCTCAGAGGGTCTTCTGCAGAGAAAGAAATGTTTAGAATCATTGTTTTCTTACAGATGTGACCGTGGTTTATTAATCACTGCTGTCCTGCTAGGAATTTACATTGCTTATAAGTTTACAGTCACGGATTGCGGCCACACCCTGCCCAGCATTCAGTGTTATATTTAAAGAACAGAAGCATTTCTGGTACAATATCAGATCCACTCCTAAGAAAACTTTCAAGAGTGCTTATTCACTAAAAATAAAGGGATTATGGTGAAAAGAAGGTTCAAGGCAGACCACTCAAGACTTTTGCTATTCCAGACCAGAGAGCACTAACAAAGCATAATTGGCACCTTATGAGGTAAGGTGGGTCGCCCAGCCAAACCACTTACTGTGGCTCAGGCTGCCTGAGAGCAGAGGAAAGCTGTTAAAGTGTGAGAGGATGGAAATTGCAGGCCTCGCGGTTGTGAGCGGTGAGCCTGTCCTAGGAATTGTATAGGGGAAGTGCAGCTTGCTGTCAGGAACCACGCACAGGCCAGTCTGTGCCCCTTGGGAAGAGAGCCCGTGTGCATGTAGTCACCTTTAATATTCTTGAAATGGAGCTGAAAGAGCCATTTGGTGGGAGCTGAGTTGGTTTGTGGGCCATTGCTACTGAAATAGAGTTCTCTTCCTGTCCCAGCCCCTTTGCTGTGTTGTCAGGAGAAGAGCTCCTTATTTCCCTGGGAAAGTTTTTGATGTTGATATTTGGAAATTGATTACTTATATATAACTAATCTTTTTTTAAATTATTTGCTTGTGCTATCCTATTTTGTGATTAGTAATTAAATTTGAGATTAAAAAGAGGTAAAAATCTTTTGAGTGTTGTCTTTTACTCCACTCAGAAAATTTAGGTAAACTTACATAAAATGAAATACATTGGCTTTATGTGTTCAGTAGATCAGTAGATTGATCTTTAAGAAATGCAGAGAATGTAGCTCAGTGGTAGAGCACTTGCTAGCCTGTGGAAGGCCCTGAGCCCAGCTGCTAGCTCTAGCAGCAGCACCAACCCCCCCCCCACCTTGTCACTGGAGAGGTAACTCAGTTGTTAAGAGCACTTAAAATTCTCGCAGAGCTCCCATGTCAGGGGACTAACAACTGCCTATAACTCTAGCTCCAGGGAACCCAACACCCTCTTCTGGATTCTGCAAGTACCTGCATTGACATGTGCACACACTTCCCCAACCCCCAAAGTTAAAAACAAAATAAATTACTTACATACACCTTTGTGACCTAGACTCAAGTCAAGATATTGAACATTGCCATTATCACAGGAAGTTCCTTGTAATCCCCTATCTTTTTTTCTAGATGGCCATGGTTGAGTTTTATCATTATGAACTAGTGTTGTATGTTCTAGAAGTTTTATCTAACTGGACTCAAATAGTTGATATTCTCATGTGTCAAGTTTCTTTCAATCTGAGAAGTTCATCCTTGTTACAAAGTCTGGTTTTTATTATAGAGCAGTATTCCATTGTTGAATGTTAATAGTTGGAATCAAGTTCAGACATTTGCATTGTTTCCACCTCTGCTTATTAGGAATAAAAGGCCTGTGAACATCTGTGTACAAGTGTTTTGTGAATACAGTGTTTTCATTTCCTTTGCATAATTACCTCAATTGGAATTGATGGTCACAGAGTAGGTGTGTGTTTCATTTATAAGCAACTGTTAGTTTTTCAAAGCTGTTGAGCGTTTTTTGTTTTTTGTGTTCTTTTTCATGCTTGCCAGCAGCGTTGCCAGAATCAATTGTAGTTATTCTCTTGGGTGCTAATGGTTTTCATTTTACTTCTAACCTTTGTTTTTCTGAAGATTAATGATGTGTTTTAGCACCTCTTCACATTTCCATGGCTCTGTGTATATCTTACTGTGAAATGCTCCAGTCTCTCTTCTACCCATATGGTGTGGCTGAAAGCAAATTTTACTTAGGTCTTGAGAAGAGGCCTGGGCCTCTTCAAGCTCATTCCTTGTGGTTTCTTTGCACAGCCCTATCTAAAGCATAGACTATCTTGGAAGAAGGCTAACTAGCATTTAAAGGGGCAGCAGATCTCGTCCCACAAGTGGAGTTTTCTCCTAAAAGCACTTGTGTAGCATAAATTTTCCACTAGTTTTTCATAGTGTCTAGTGAATTTTCATGGTATTCTACACCTATAATTTTTATAATGTCTTGTCATTGGCAAGAACCCCTAGTATGAAATTGAGTAGGAGTAGGTACATCCTTACCTTGTAAGTGATTTTAAGAATTTAAGACTTCACCATTGAGCATACTAACTGTGTGGCTTTGAAAGTTCTTTTTACCAGACTGAGAAAGTACTTGTGCATTCATTATTTGTTGATTATTTTTATCAGTATAGGCTTCCAATCTGAGATGTCTTCAGTGTTTTGTTTTGAAACAGGGTCTTCAGCTCCTGACCCTCTTGCTGCTACTTCCCAAGTGCTGGGATTACTGGTGGGAGCCACCACATCCGCTTTGTTATTCTTTCCTTTTCTACTAGTGTGGTGACTTCTGACCTTTTGGAAATGACTTGTCTATAAAGCCCCCACTTTATGCTTCGCCTTCCAGATACTGCTGTATTAAATTTGCTAATATTTTGTGGAGAATGTTTGAATCTGTGAAAAATGTTGGTCTGTAGTATTCTATTCTGTGTTATTTTAATTAGTTCTTGGCTTTGTGCTGGCCTTGTGAGTAAGAAAATGATCATTTCTCTTATTTTCTTATTTAAGATTGGTGTTATCTTCTATAATGTTTTGAATTTACTGGTGACTAGAGTTTTTCCCTTGGGTTGGTTCTTGATCACTTGGGGTTTTTATTTCTTGTCTTTTGGTATGTGATGTTACCAAGGATTTTCTATTTGATCTGAGGTGTTGAATATATTGTCATACCATTCTTAAGAGTTTTTTTTTAACCTCTATAATATTTCTAATATTGGTAATAGCATTTTGTATTTTTTAAAAATCTGTCTTCTAAAGACTATAACTATCTTCAAAGAGTCATTTTTGTTTTTATCTTTATAATTATTTTTGTTGTTGTTATATTTGACCAGAGAAGGCAGACTACATGATATTTATGTTGTTGTTAAGAGTTTTAAGAAATTATACAGTCTTAGTTTATGATCAGTCTTTTCATATTTATAAATGTTCAAGTCATGAGTCTACCCTTTAGGTTCTGGGAGGCTGTTAGTCTGTGGATATGGATTGTCTGTCTTCTCGCTTGGCTTTTGCATATATATATATATATATATGTATATATATGGCTTGTTTGTTGCAGTACAGTATCTTTTTTAGCTTTTGTGTATAGAAAATCCCAGTTGTAAGTTTTATTAACTAATGACTGAGTCGGTTCACCTTAAGTTCTAATTGTGTGCTGTCTCTTCTGCTTCATTTGTTTTTTTTTTCCTTTTTCTTTACTTGACATTTATTGACTTGTATTTCTGAACTTTTATTCCTTTTTTATAAATCTACCTAGACTATCATATCTCAGGCCTAAGTGAATTTTTGTAAACATTTTATTATTTTTATGTGCATAGGTTTTATCTGCTTGAGAGTCTGTGCGCTGCATGTGTGCAGTGCCCACAGAGGCCAGAAGAGGGCATTGGATCCCCGGGAATGAAGTAATGAACTGTTGTGAGCTGCCATGTGGGTGTAATCAGACTCAGGTCCATTGAAAGAGCAAGCAGTGCTCTTAACTGCCAAGCCACCTCTCCAGCCCCTTAAATGAATTTAAACCACGAATTACTGTGATTATTGGTGTTGTGTTTGAATTCGTATTCCTTTTCCATTCAATCCCTATATCTTCCTGCCGTCTTTCTGTCTTTCTTCAGCACCACCAGCCCCCACTTTACGTTCCCTAGCCTTTCCCGTCCTGTCAGCAGGGAGCGCCTTCTGCACAGGCTTCCAGCTTTCTCTCGTTGTATTCCCATGCAGGATGCATAAAACAGTGCTGCCCAAGTCTCATTTTTGACTTAAAGGGATTATCAGATCCGAGTCAAATGAAGAAGCAACGCTGACAGGGGAACTGTCTGTGGCAGAGTTGCTGAGCTTTCTCTGTGTGATTGGGAGGTGTCAGTTTGACCTCTTTCTTACCACCCTGAGTTTCACACCTGAAAGGTGCAATTTCAGTTTCAGTTTGTCCTACCTGAGCACTAGGGACATCTGGACTAAACTTTAACAGCAAATCAGTGTAAAGAACATTATTCTGCCATTATTCTTTCAGTTTTTTGATTCTTTGTCTGTCTCTAACACTTGCTAATACCTCCCTCTTTTGTCAACATTGCCCAGGCTCAAGTTCACTGCCTTGATAGCACCAGTAATTACCTTTGTTAGTACTATTGTTTTATTTTCCTTCTAACTTTCTCCCTTCCTCCTTCCCTCCTTCCTTCCTTCTTTCCCTCCCTTTCTTTTAACCTCTTGTATTTTTTTTTCCGCTGAAGGTAGTGGTGTTAAAGTTTTCTTCAGGGGCTGGAGAGTTAGGTGGCTTAGCACTTAAGAGCTCAGACTCAAGCGGTGGTGGCTCATAAGCTTCTGTAACTCCAGTGCAGGCAGTTTCCCTCCCTCTCGAATCTTTCTAAGTCTGGGCCAGCGTTGAAGGAGGAGGAGTGTTTCTTCTTTGATGCTCCTCTGAGAGGCACCTTATCCAGAAGATACAAATGGCTGCAGGTGGTCCTGGCATGGCCGTCCCAGAAGGACAGCTACTTTTGTGGTGCCAGTTTCTCTGTTTGTGATGCTACAGTCTCCTGCTTCCTGAGGCTGCTCATATGTCAGCAGTGCACACTTTGCATCAGCGTTCTCTCTCTGCACTGCACTAGTGTTTGTGATACTCTGAAGACATTTGGGTGCTTAACTATTTTTCCATTTTTTTTCTAGGTCTTGATGCAGAACTTTACTATGTGAGAAATGATCTTATTAGTCACTACGCTCTGTCCTTTAACCTGCTAGTGCCCAGTGAGACAAACTTCCTGCACTTCACTTGGCATGCAAAGTCCAAGGTAAGAGCTGCTGGCAGACAGCTTGACAGGGACTGCCCCTGAGGATGGGCCTTCCTCTCCATAGAAGGATGGGTGGCACACTGAGGAGCCCTGGGACTTGTCAGGTTTATATCTTACAGATAGAGTCTTGAGCCTGTTCTGCTAAAGCGTCAGGTTTAGGTGACCACCAGGTGGATGATCATCACCTATGACTGGGTCCTTGCAGGCCTTTCCAGTGGGATCTGATTCTAACTTGGGAAGAGAACAGTTGGATTTGATGATGACCCTTCTGTTATGGAGAAGCCATATATGGTTGGAGGATGGGTGTGGGTGTCGGGGGAGAAGCATTGCTGAGCTGGTTCTTCCAGACACTCTTGATGACTTGAATATAGTTTTCATATTCACAGTGAAAGAAAGGTGCAGCATTGGCAGCTTCCCGCATGTACCGTGCTGAGCCCCAGTAACCTTAGAGGCTGAACGCGGGGACTTAGCAACTTTTGTCTGGTTTATTCATTGGTGATTTCTTCATGTCTCTAACTGCCTAGGTTACTCCAGCCCAAGAAATCTTACATCCTCATTTCACAGATTTGCCAAGTGAAACTGTTTGTACCATTTGCTCCCTGCTCCCTGCTTGTGTTTGCCCTTGAACTATTTGAAAGTTTGTTGAAAGCATTGTGTTCCTCACTCCTAAATGCTTTAGTCTGCAGGACACTGGTGTTATTTACACAATCCAAGTACAGTTCCCAGAGTCAGGAAGTTTAACATTTTAACTCACAGCACTCACAGTTCATGGTTAGCCCCAGCGTCTTTCTGACTAATGTCTCACTAGTTGATCTTGCTTTAGTTTGTGTCAGTCTCAAGTTTTGTTGCCCTGTCCATGTGTTTCAACCTCAGAAGTTACTGATAGTGGGGAACCTGTCATGGTGGAAGCTAGCTTGGAGGGATCTTCTCTGAATATATATATGCTTGCAGGGTAAACATTGGAGGAGCCTGGTATAACTCTAATTATTCCATTATCTTATAGATTTCTTTCCTTTCCCTTTCCTTTCCCTTTCTCCTTTCTCCTTTCCCTTTCCCCTTTCTTTTCTCCTTTCTCCTTTCCTTTCGACAGGGTCTTACTCTATAGCTCTGGCTGTCCTAGAACTCAATATATACCAGGCTAGCTTTGTACTCATAGATATTCGCCTGCCTCTGACTCACAAGTGCTGGGATTAAAGATGTGTACCACCACACTTGGTTAGAGCATGTTTTTAAACTATAGCTTTGGGCTTCTTCTTACGACGCTGCAGTTCCTAATTCTAGTTCTTAGGTCATAGAATCTGATGATTTTTGGCACAGTTGACTAGTTGCAGCTTGTTTAAAAAGTTAATCGTATGAGTAGGCAGTATATGGATATGATAAAATTCCAATCATGTGTAAGAGTATACAATGGAAAGGAAGGTTTTCCACCATCATAGTAGCATGCTGAGCAAGCCTGTCCAGATCTTTGTTCTCACTGGGCCTTCTAGCTCGATTCTGTCTCCTAAAGAAGGCAGTGAGTGTGTGTGTGTGTGTGTGGTGTGCATATGTACACTTAATGCTTCGTGCTGTCATGTATGGCAGAGTCCTGGTAAAGGTTCTCTGTTCCTTTGCATTGATTTGTGTCTCCCCACTTTGAAAACTGTATCCTATTTTCTTGTATAGCTGTGCTTTGGTTTGTTGATCATTTCCTGCAAGAGGAAACTGTGACCCAGGTTTGTGAAGGACTTGCTCAGATGAGTCTGGAGGCAGAAGAAGCAGGCACTTGAGGTGACCAGAGTGTTATGGTGATGGGGTTTCTTGATCGTTTGGCTCTGAGACGCAGTCGTAAACTTTCAGAAGGAAGGCTGTCACTCTCAATTTCTGACACTCTATCAGAAGCTCTCAGTTTGGTCTTTTTAAGATTTGCCAAAAGATGAAATACTTGCTTCCGAGGGTCTCCAGACTCCCTGGTGTATCACTTCAACAGCACAGATATTTTAACATCAGTTTTTCCACATCAAAGCTTTTGCTGGTAGTGTTCTGTAGTGTTTACTTGACTGGCCGTGCCAAAGGTTTTAGTTCCCTCATAGGCTGGAGCTGTGTGTGTCCTTTTCTTTAACATCTATGTCACGCATGCCTTAGTGAGTGGTTGAGAGTGTGTTAATTGTGTTTTAAGATGGGAGTAGAGTTCTGGTATTGATTCTCTCACAAGAGTAGACTACTAGGCGGTCTTAACAGATAATTAGTTTCTTCTATGTTCCAGAAAATTCCCCAGTGTTCAAGAAAAAGCCTGCAACTGTGTCTGTTAAGTGTCAGTAGATATGCTAGATAGCCAAAAGGCGGAGGCATACTAAGACGTGGCAGAAGACTCCCACCACCCACTCTCCTTGGTGTTGCTCCAGGAGAGGCTGCGGGGGGCCTGTCAGAGCTCCAGCAGCAGCCTCTGGGGCCAGCCTCCTGTTTCCCAGTGGAGGGAAGTAGCTGTGAGCAAGGCAGGTCTGGAGTGTCAGAGAAATTGAAAGGCCGTTGGACCATCGGCAAGCACATTCCCTTTAGATCTGTGTTCCAGAGTGAGACGGGCTCACTCATCAGCTGCCATGTCTTCCAAGTAGGGGAAAAATACCAAACATGTTTATTTTTTAGCTTCTTCAAATATTTATATTTTCCTCTAGTAATTTTTCTGAAGTATTTTGGCTCGTTTATTTTGCTGATAAACAACGGCTGTTCAGAGTTTTTTGTTTGGTATTCTGTGAGGTAGTTTCTAAATAGGTCTGTTTCTTTAAAGGTGATTGACAAGTGTTCCTTACAGATCCGTGCGTGCCAAAGTAGGAAAAATTGGATTTCAGTAATTGGCAGTCTTCTCTGACTCTGAAAACTACATTTAAAAATTAGGTCTCCTACGGAGCCCAGTGGGAGGAGAGTACTGCCTTGTGACGCTTCCCTTGTCCATTCAGCCTGACCAAAGGGCAGGCTTCCTGCTTCTTCCCCTGCTCCTCTGAGCCTCTCCTCAGCCTCTTTGTCCCCCCCCCCCCGCCCCTGCTCCTGCTCCTCATTTTCCTGCCTCCGCTTACAGCATCATTTCTTTTCCCTCTCTCCCTCTCCCTGTGGCTACACTGAGATAAACCTGCCTACTACTCTGTCCCCTGCCCTCAGCTCTGCCATTGGGGCCCTTGAGACCTTGGTTGTACCTGTCTTTGCTTTCCTAGGGGTTTTGGTCCCTGGGCAGCTCTTCTTCTGCTTATAGTAACTGAGACTTTTAATAAGGGAGTGGGGAGTACTCAAGAGGGACACTGCAAGGGGATTGCTAGGGAAGTAAGAAGTTTCTAGAAAAGCTATTAATGTCATGGACAGACAGACAGACAGGCAACAGTATGACAGGGGTCTCAAGGAGAGTTCAGGCTCTAGCATCAGAGAATGACAGCATGGCAGGGTCTCTGGAGAGAGGTATCAGAACCCATGTGATAGAGGTAGTGTCTTATTTTTATATCTGAAGATGGAATAAGTTTCATAGCATATGCCTATAGGCACGTTCTCTGATTCCCAGCCAGGAGGGACTGGGGAACAGGAAGTGATACCAAGTAACTCATTTTCCAGGTGAGAGATCCTGGCCCCAGAGTGACTTTTAGCTAGGAACTCACAGACTGTGTCTCAGTAGGGTGTCTGTCTGTATCTATGAGAGGAGACTGCAGAGGCTGGATTCTAGCATGACATTCTACAGAAACTTCGTGAGTTTGGTGAAAAGGGGGAAGCTTGACTCTGAATCTTTTAAATGTGAGGCTATAGGGTTACAAGGTGGACATACCTAGCAGGTAGTTGGAGGTAAAGGAGAGTGAGAGACAAGTTGAGTTCTTGTCATGGTGAAATGGGTTTGGAGCCTAGTGTATGGGGAGAAGGATTTATCCTGTGATGAGAGGCTGGAGCTTTCTTTGGGAACATAGTACAGAGGGTAGATGTTCTGACAGATCTGCCCAATACTGGAAAGGACAAACAGAATTCCTCTGTGCTAGCTGAAAGAGGAGTGGGGAAGGTGCTGTAGCAGTGAGGTTGAAGAAGAGCAAGCATTAGGCACAGGACTTGCCAGGGTTGGGGTGGGGTCTCATCATGTGTAAACACTGTGCCCTGGGATATCATTCCCCCAGCAAGCTAAGCCGAGGGCAGTGGGTTTGCAGCGGCTGCTATCCAAGTGTGTGGAATAAGGAGTGAACCAGGAGGTGTCAAAATGACTGTGTCAGTGATGTGCCTGCTGGGGCTCAGGCTGTGCTGGGAAGGAAGGAAGTAGTTTAATTGACCACTGCCTTTCCCTTCTACAAGCACAGCCTTGGCTCATAAACATGCCTCGTAAATGTTGTCTGACTTAAAGTAGTGAGCACAAAGAACTGCTTTTGTAGGGACCAGTGGTGGGTGGTCAGTGGTCGTGCTGGGATCTTGGATGGAATGGGCAGTATTTTTCTATCTGTTTTGTACATGGAGAAGTTGAGTGGTATGTCAGAATGAACACTGCATTTCAAAATTAACAGAAAGATGGCAAGTGACAAAGTGAGCCAGCGGTCAAAACCTCTGTAGAGTCCAGTGTGTTAGCATGTGGATGGCATGAGACATGCTACTGGGAGCGGGAGTGAGCTTTGGAGTAGAGGGTGATTTCGCACAGGACATCTAGAGAGGCCCTTACAGCCTTAAACCCATGCTGACCCCAGGACATTAGGAAGAAGAGGAGGATGCCTGAAGGGAAAGTCACGTTGAGGGAGATGGCTGTGAAGAGGTTGAGAGTAGGAAGTTTCTCACATGGGGAACAAAAAGGAATGCAGCCGTGCTGACAGCACAGCAGGCTTGCGTGAGGATCCCTGGGGTTGGCAGGAGGCGGGTGGCTTCTGAGAAGTGTGGCTTGGCAATGGAGGCTTCTGAGGCCTCTGGGTCTTTAGTTAGCAAAGGGCCCTGAGCCATTGTCACAGTGTGTTGTGTTGTCAACACAGTTGCTCCTCATGTTGAATGATTCTTATTTTCTAAAAACTGAAGCTTGGGAAAAGTTGCTTATCTGTGTAGGTCACATGACTTCGTGGCTCTAGAGCCGTGCTAATTTCCTTTGTGCTCCTTCCCTGGCTGTATGGTTCTATTCAGAGATAACTTTGGCATAACTGTGCAGTCATCCTGATGTTTTATTGTTGGAAAGCCCGAGGGTAACTTAGGGATAGCTCTCTCACACCCCTTGGTGGCAGTCATGGTGTTGTGGTGAGTTAAATACCTCTCCAGGGTAACAGTAAATCTCTGGCTGTATCATTGTTGTCAGGAAGGCTGCTAGAGTTTTATGGGAAAGGGTAGTCCTGGTCTAGATACCAAATAGCCTTCGGATTGAATTTTATCTGGTTGAAAATTCCTAGTATGGTTTTAATTTTATTATTTTTATTTATTTTTGAGAAAGGGTTTCACTTTGTAGCTCTGATTGGCCTGGAACTCACCATGTAGGCCAAGGTGGCCTCGAATTCACTGAGCCACCTTCCTCTGCCTGCCGAGTGCTGGGATTGGAGACCTGCTCTTTGGAATTGTTTGCACCTGTGAATAGCTCGTGTCCTGCTTAATTCATGAGCTCATTAGTGAAGTCCTTTCTGTTGTTACACGTCCAATGTTTTTATCTCTCTTCATTTCACAGGTTGAATATAAGCTGGGATTCCAAGTAGATAATTTTGTGGCTATGGGCATGCCCCAGGTCAATATCTCTGCTCAAGGGGAAGTGCCACGCACTTTATCAGGTGAGCCAGCAAAGACAGACCTTAGCACACTGCTTTAAGCTGTCTCCCTCACATCCCTACAAGGACAGTTTACTGAGTGCCTGGCTTTGAAAAGTACTTTTAATATTCTGTTATATCTTTGTAGAACTGTCTTTACTTAACTCATCCTTGGCTCCTTTTCTGTGTTTCTGGCATCTGCATCTGAGTCCCTGCCTCTGCCCTCTCCTCCCTTTGGTTTAAGTCCCACACGCTACCATTGACTTGGGTGGCCATTGTACATTTGCATCTGACCACAGGGCATCAAGACCTCTAGTGTCTCCTGCTCCAGTCAGCTTGCTCATTGCAGACTTCTCAATTTTTCCCTGCCCTGGCCACTGCCCATGTTCCAACACCCCAAGAGTCCAGTGTGTGTTCGGTTCTCATTCCCAGGCCTTTGCACACGCCCCAGCATATACAAACATTCCAGTTCATATATAATTTTCACACCCAGGCCTTTGTACGTGCTGGGCTCAATTTGGAACCTTCTTTCCCTTATTTCTGCTTGTGAGTTCCCATCTATGCAGTGTATAAGATGCAAAGTGTACACATCCCTTTCCTGTCCCACCTGCAGTTGTTAACTCCTCTGTGCTTCCTGCCCATACCAACTTGGCATGTAACTGTTAATAAGCTTATTACAGTATCTGGTGATTCCTTGCCCAGCAGTTGGTATGCAATAGGCATTCAGTATGTGTCTGAATAAGTGGACTGAGTGTTTTATTTCCATCACCCTCACAGCTTATAAACAGACCCTTTGAAAGATGTCCTCGGGAGTTTTCTGTTGTCATAAACACCACTTGGAGCGGAAAGGGTTCATTTCAACTTTCTAGAGTCCATTCTCAAGGGAAGTCCAGGCAGGAACTCAAGGCAGGAACTGAAGCAGAGATCTTGGAGGAGTGTTTTTTGCTCTCCATGGCTTTCTCAGTTGCTTCTTTATACAACCCAGGACCACCTGCCCATGGCTGGCACTTCCTACAGTGTGCTAGGCCTTCCCAATCATTAATTAAGAAAATACCCCACAGATGTGCCTGGCCAGTCTGATGGGGGCAATTTCTTCGTTGGAGATTCCAATCTCAGGTGACTCTAGTTTGTGTCAAGCTGATAAAAACTAAGCAACACAGAAAGACTCTAGGACATGAGAGATTTTTGGAGATTTTAAAATTTATTATTATTATTATCATCATCATCATCATCATCATTATCATCACTATTTTAAAGAACAAAGAAGATGGCTCAGTGGTTAAAAGCTCTGACTGCTCTTCCAGAGGACCAGGGTTCGATTCCCAGCACCCACACGGCAGCTCACAACTGTCTGTGACTCCACGGGCTCCAACACCCTCACACAGACATATATGAAGGCAAAACACCATTGCATATGAAATAAATAAATTTAAAAAAAAAAAAGAACAAAGAAGTAGAGCTTTCCTGGCAGTTTTATTCACTTATTAAGTTCACTTATTTATTTACTCATTCTTAGTGGCACATGCTTGTTTAGGCTTTAAGACAGTGCTGGAAGGCTGGTTAATTTTTGTTGGTCAGCAAGGATGTTCAGAAATGCCTAAATCTCTGATCTGCTCATATAGATAGTGAAATAATTTCTCAATTTATAGGAAAGAAATCGTAAACTAAAAGATAAGAAAAAAGTTACTAAATCTACTTTTTCATCATTAACATCACTAGAAAACTTTTTAAAGCTAATCCTACTTAGAAGGGCAGTGTTGTTTTTAATTCCTAGCTAAGAATTTGTCAGTTTCATTTATAGGTTTATTGTAATTTACCCCAGTAACAATGTCCTTCTTTTCTAAGGGGTACTTATGAGTAATTTCTCTTTTGGATAAGATACTTTTTAAACGTGATTACTAAATACACATACATATTTTCCACAGAGTACTTCCAAACATGCTCTTACTATGGCTGTTTGTCATGGTGTTGTGTTAATGTTTATATTTGCTCATCTGTATGTCATAGCTCTAAGTCCAACAGGAACTCTCCTGCCACCCAGTTTAGTGTGGCTTTGGTTTTCCCCCATCTTGTTAGCTAGACAGCAGGAAAGGATGCCCCTGCTCTAGGAATACGGTGTTGACGTGTTTTATTTTGTGCATCTCATGTCTGCCCCGCAGACAGCAATGCATATGCTGCCTTCCTGACATTTACATCCTTCCAAGGCCTGGAGCAGGATATAACTGCATTTGGTACTGCATAGTCATTACTTATCGTTTAATTTTGTTACTGTTGCTCGTGAGACTGGTAAGGTCAGCAGGGTTTGCTGTAGGGTTCTATAGCTTCAGTATATTGGAAAGCAGAATACATACGACAAACTAGCATGTTCAAAATCTCAAGAAGGCTTGACAGTCATTGTCCCTTCATCTCTGTCTTGCTTTCCTCTTCAGCACTCTTCTGTGTCTACAGTGAAGGGATATAAATGTCCAGAACTGCGGTGATGCAGCCTCTGAAAGCTTCTGTCTGGTCCACTTATTTAAATGTGTTTGTTTGTTTTATTTGAGAGCAGAAATAAATGAAAACGTTGAATGGTACTGTTGGGGCATTGATCCTGATTTTTAGGACATTGAAGTATTTTCTCTTTCTTCTTTTAAACAGTGTTTCGGGTCGAGCTTTCCTGTACCGGCAAAGTAGACTCTGAAGTCATGATACTAATGCAGCTCAATCTGACAGTACATCCTTCCAAAAACTTCACAGTCTTAAATTTTAAACGAAGGAAAATGTGCTACAAAAGTAAGGATTGTATTTAACAAAATGGGTTTCATGTAAATAAGAGATCCATAGAAGATTGTGGTGCTTGTTTACAGACTAATTATGACCAAGTCTTTATTATAGTTGTGAGAAAAGGACAAGTTGATGAAATCCTGGGGTAACCCCAGATAGTATGTAGCCAGGATCTCACTCAAACCCACTCAGCCTCTGGTTCTCTGTCTGTAGAATTGCCTAAATGTTTCCATTAGATGTGTGAAGTGGATCCTGTATGACTGACAGGTAAAGAAGGAAAATAAACTCCACAGGGGCCACAGCAGCTGTGACTAAGCATTTGCTTGATGAACTTGGCTTCTGCAGGAGCTTCACTTTGGGGGGCTCATGTGGGCCTGGGTTGGAACCATATCTCTGCTATTCTCAGGAAGGGATAAGTTATTACATCTTGTGAGGCTTAGGTTCTCATCTGTAAAATATGCATGATGCTGTTTCAGAGAGGGTTTAAAGGATAATTAAATCTAGCCTAGAATTAGGATGTCATGTGTGGGTACTTAATAATTATTAGCTCTTTGGGTTACCACAGATACAGTGAGTTCTAGCACACCAAAGCTGAGTTTTGAGATGTTAAGAATTCTTAAAGGTTATCTAATCTCCATGTAGCCCAGAGGTAAAGTTTCTGAATTTATGAATAGGTCGAACTATTTACTGTTTAAGGTAGAAACAAAACACAAACTTACTCCATGCTCTTTCCGTGGTCTGTATGTGTAACATGCACTAAACCACATATCCTTACATCAGCTCCAGGTGGTGTGTTTTCAGAAGATCTGAGTAACCTAGCCAGGCTCAGACAAAGTGCTGCAGTTAAGGGGCAAACCAGGGTTCTTGGCTTTTTTGTGAAACTGTCTATTTACAGATTTGCCAGTTGAAATTAGAGCTGGGTGTTATTCAAACATACAGGGTCAGCAAGTGAGTTACAGTAGCAAATGTCAAGACACATACCAACAAAGAAGCTATATTTCATTGAATAGAGACATTTTTAAAATAAAAAACTAGCACCCTTAGCTTTACACTAAAGTTTAAGCTCTACTCCAGCCTTATCGTTATGTGATTGGCGTGAGGACACCGGGCCTTGAAGAGGCTTCCTGGACTTGTATAACTAGTCAAGATGGATGATGGTTGGATGGATACTAGGGTTGGACTCGGTGTGCTAGGAGAGTGCTTTACCACTGAGCTGTATTCCAATTCTATTTTAGCATATTTATTTGAGACAGGATCTTGCGAAGTTACCCATGCTGGCCTTGAACTCACTACCTAACCCAGTCAAGCCTTGAACTTGTGATCCTCCTTGGTAACTGAGATTAAGGCATGCGCTACCATGCTTGACTTCTGAAAACTTCCATTTTAGATTTACTATATACCACCTTCTTAATGTGTGGTCATAATTTGTCCGCAACTGCACTAGCAAGCACCCCTGTGCTGTGTGGAATGCTAAGAGCTGTTACTCCCTGCCAGTTTCTTTGTCTTATGGGTGAGAATTAGGGATCAGGAAGCTTTTGTTCTCTAGAATTCTAGAGCCTTTCCATTAAGCTGGTTGTGCCATGAGTTTCCATGAAGACGGTAAGTTTGTGGATTTCTCTACACTCTTCACCACAGAAACCTGTCTCATTGGGAAGCTGTAAGTAACCAGCACAGGCTGTTTCTCTACTGGTGATGGCTCTGATGACTATAGAGTGACGCAGTAGTTTTCATCATCTCACGGCGAGTACCTTGTGTTCAGAGGATGTGTTAGTGCTTAAGGATTCTTATGGAAACTCATTTCTGAAGATGTGTTTAAAGATTATTATGGAAAGCCATTTCTGAAGTACCTTTTATTTCCTTTTTAATCCAGAACTTGAAGAAGTAAAAACTTCAGCCTTGGACAGAAACACTAGCAGAACTATTTGTAAGTGTTACCGTGTTACCTTTCTCCATCATGAGAGTGAAGAGTGCATGTGAGTGTGTGAACATGTGATCGTCCTTGTGTGGAGCTTGATGCCTGCTCCAGTGTTGACATTAGTTTGCTGTTTATTCTGCTGGGGTTCTGTGGATTGATACATAGACCAAATGAAGCTATTAGGATATTGAAGATTTTGAGAATTGAAACTCATACATCTTTTATAGCACTGACAAACTAACAAATGCCTTTTAGGAGAAAGACTTTATATTGTGATTTTTCTTAGGTAGACCTAATAAAGGAACAAATATTAAAAAAAAAATATGTGTAAGACCTTCATTAGCAGAGTGTTAGAGAATCTGACTCATAGTTTGGACCCAACCTTTAGCTAATTTCATCTAGGTGAAAATGCAAATTTATGTTAAATAATATAACATTCATTTTTTACTTTGAGAGAGGGAGATGACTTAGTTGGTAAAGTGCTTGCTATGCAAGTGTGAAGACTTGTTTGGATTCCAGCACCCATGTAAAAGCCGGGTGCTGTGGTATACTCCTGTAACATCAGCACTGTGTGACACGGGAAGGTGGGAGGTGGAAGAGGGCCAGCAACAGGCAGATAGATCTTCAGAGCTTGCTGGCCAGCCAGTGAGCTCCAGGCTCTGTGAGAGGTCCTGTCTCCAAAAGTAAGGTAGGAGATGATAGGGGAAGATACTGAAGGTCAAATTCTGGTCTCTATACATGTGCACACATATAAACACCTGCATATAACATACAAACACACACCGAGAGAGACACACACAGTGACAGAGATATAACACACACAGTGGGTGGGGTGGGACAGGCAGACCAACACACTAGTTCAGGCTGGCCTGGAGCTCCATGTGTTGTTGAGGGGGAGCCTGATTTCTGATTCTCATTTCTCTACCTCTGGAGTGCTAGGAATGAAGTAGAGCTTTTTTAAAGGCAAAATAATGTCAGAGATTATGTACTTGCTAGACTATCTCTGAGAAGGAAGAAAAGAAAAAAATTTAAATGCCACTGCCTCCCTAGTTTACTTAAATTCTGCTGCTTTTTTTTTAATGCTCTTAAGGTATTTCTTAGAGCAATGTAGTAGTGTTGGCCTCCTCTCTTCCTTCCACCTTTTACCCCTCTATTCAACATTTATCGAATCTACAATGACCAGGATATGACTGAGGCAGAAGCAAACTGAGCAAACAGCCCCAGCCGATGAATGCTTGGAGTGTTCCAGGGGAGATGGAACAGGCATCAGGTGGTGATGGCAGCCCAGCATGGTAGGCTGAGAGATCCGGAGAGTACAAGGGACTTTGGAAACCCTGAGGAGGGGCATGTAACCTCCTCTAAAGGATAGAGACAGCAGCTGTCTAAGGAAAGTGCCTGAGACCTGCAGGACAGCTGGGTTCTGACAGCTGAACCTCAGCGAGGAGGGAGGAGCAGCTACGCACGCTGCCGAAAGCTGAGTGGCTGGACAGGGTGCACGTGGACAGCTTGCCCAGAAGACCGCTCCGCTTGGGTCACATTGTCCACGTAGGCCTTGGCTCTTTTCTACCCCTCTCAAGACTTTGCAACTAACTCTCCCTTGGCATGCAGAAACCCTTGAGAGTCCTGTCTTCACCTGGGCATAGTTAGCCATCCCACTTGATTGCTTGAATTGACCTTTTGGATTTTTTTCTTAAAGTTTAATTGTTTGGTTGCTGGTTTTGCTGTAGGAATGCTGGATTATAAGTGCGCACTGCTGCACCTGGCCTTGATGTGGGTCCCACGTTTAGGTGGCCAGGCTTGTGCAGCAAGTTCTTTACCCACTGAGCTGGTTCCACCACCCAGTGCTTGTCTGTTTTTTAGTTTGACATCTCCACATGGTAATTTCAAACTTAACTTGTACACAAGGAAAAAAATATCCAATAATTAACTCTCAAGCTTCTCCAACCTGTTTCTTTTATATCTTCTTGAAGGTAGCATCAGTGGGTTCTTAAGCCACAGCATTGCTGCCTTTTCCTTTAAGCCCTGTAAGGTTTGTGACTCTGCTTCACTCTACTCGCTTGGTGCCTTCACCAGCTCTCCCAGCAAAGCCTAGGTAGCCTCTCTATCAGAAGGGCCTAGTAACGTTCTCATTCATTCCAGCTCTGCTCTTGCTCCCTCTGCAGCTGGGTCACCCAGCATGCAGTCATCAGGCCTGCTTTGCTTGATACCTTGTAGTGATTGCCCGTCTCGTTTGGAATAAACTCCAGATCCCTTGGTTACTTTAAGATAGGGTTGTGATGTGAGACACCTGCAGCTCTGTCTCACCAGTTCTGCTCATAATATGTGTGCTTCTGTCTCTATGAGCCCTTCACCGTTTGCCTCTGCTGTCCTCTGATCAGCCTGGGAGGGAGGAAGGGAGAGAGTGTGTTGTGTGTGTGTGATATAATCTTTTATGCATTGAATTAATTTTTCTATTCCTGAGGTGTTTCTTGTCTTAAAATAACATTAGCTAGGTATAATCATAGTTAATCAATAGAACCTTTTAAAAAAATCAAAGAAGCAAAATAATATTTATTGATCAAAAAAACTGCTGTTTGCCCAGCTGGGTGACTATTAGCCATATGTAGCCTCAAAAGTTGTAAGTTCATTAACATGATATAAAATAAAATATGACAAAATTGTTCTAGTTGTTTTTCATGCCACATAGCCAAGGTGGCAACTGTGCTAGATGGAATATTCCATTTCTCTGTTTCTGTGAATACGCTATAGAACATTGCTTTCCTGCAGAGCATTCTGTGGGACAGCTCTGCCGGATGTCTTACGGACTGCGGCATTTTTATATATACCACTTTTGAGGGACTATGGTTCTTATTAACCAGAAATTTTAAGTCTTTTCTTAAAACTGTAACAAAGACACCAAAATTTGCGTGAGCACCACACTGCGGGTTTCTGATTTTTATCAAAGAATGAGTGTGATGAAATGTAGGTTTTTTTGTGAGGAACAGCGAGTACTCACTATATTAGGACAGAGCACGCCATCAGCTTTGTTTAAAAAGCCTAATGTGCTTTTCATTTTTGTTTCAGATGATCCTGTACATGCAGCTCCAACTACTTCCACGCGTGTGTTTTATATCAGTGTAGGAGTTTGTTGTGCAGTAATATTTCTTGTAGCAATAATATTAGCCGTTTTGCACCTTCATAGTATGAAAAGGATTGAACTGGATGACAGGTATTGTACATGTTTTTGGAAAAGAAAAAATAAAATCAGTTGCTTGCCATGTGCATGAGTGCCCCCCAACCCCCATCTATGCGCACCAGTGCACGGGAGGAGGGGGTGATCAACCCAGCCAAAGAGGACATCAGATGCATTGGTTATCCTCTTTATGTTTTCTTGCTTTTGTTTTTATCTTTTAAATTTTGTGAAGTTAAAACCTGGGGAGAAGTAGAGGTCAAATATGTTTTTGTTTCTATTATCCTGACTCGCCTCCAGATTCCAGTTGCCTTTTTGAAACTGTTCCTTTCCTTCTTTCCTTCTAGATTTTTCCAACCCCCTCCCTCTATCCCTCCCTCCCACCTGCTCTCCCTCCCCACTTGGGTACCTGCTGTGCTCTAAAGTTTTCTGGATGATCCTAATGCATAGCAAAGTAGAGATACCCTGGGTAGATAATCACACTAAGTGCTGGGATTACAAAGATACACTTTATGGTATCAATGTTCTTTGATGTTAACCCATAATTACAGTATAGAATTGATGATCGTGATATGTATAATGTGGTGTGGGAATACAGAAGGTGCCTGCCTAACCTGGGTGAGTCAGAGATGACGCTGTAGCCAGAACACAATGAGAACAAAAGATGGAATGGTAGATGCGTGCTCACAACCCACAATCCTTAGTGCCTCCTACGCACCAACTAAAACATTCTCAGCATTGTATTTGACTTTGAACCCTTGCTACCACTCTTGCTGGATCCTTAGTTGCACCTTGTCAGGTGATTCCTTACCCCTCACTGTACCTTGCCCTTCAGAGCTTTTGTTCAAACTGGGCCATGGGGACTTTCTGCCAGTCTAAACCCATAATTCATACTCCAGATTTCCTAGAACAACAATGTAAGCTTTTTCCAGGCAGAGAACAGTGTCTCCTCTCCCTAAACTCTTGAGTCCTAACACTGTATGGTAGACCTGTAAAGGTATAAAGGGAAACATCCTTTATAAACAAGATCCGGAAAAGCCAGGGAGCCGGATGGATGCAGTACTCCTAAGTACTTTGTCTTCATTGTGTTCCTTCCCTTCCTTGAGTAGAAAAAGAAGAGAAGTGATGGGAGCACAATGGAATGCGTGCAGGCACTCTGGCTTTTCTGTAGCCATGGTAACACACTCTGGCCAAAACCAAGTTAGAGGAGGAAAGGCTTTATTTCATTTTATGCTTTCAGGTCACAGTCTGTCACTAAGGGAAATCAAGGCAGGAACCCAGGGCAGAAACTATGTGATGGATGTTAACTGCCTTGCTTTCTCACTCCTGTCCAGTTAACTTCCTTATACATCTCAGGCCCACCTGTCTGGGTTGATGCTCACAGTAGACTGGACCCACTCATATCAGTGGTTAATTTCCTCATCTACATAGCCACAGGCCCGTCTGATTGAGCAGTCCTCAGTTGAGACTCCTTCATACGACTCTAGGCTGTGTCAAGTTGACAGCTCGCTAACTAGGACAGTGGATGCTATGTTTCAGAATGTTTGGTATATACTGTGATAATGGAGTTCATTGTTTTAACAGAGGATGAACTGACATTTGGAAGCAGTTGAGGGGATAAAAGCGGTAACGGACATTTTGTATATGATTTTGAGAGATGGTATAAGCGACAGGAGTCACTGAAGAGCAGGATAGTCATAAGTCACACTTACGTGTGTCTTTTTGTGTCTTTTGTTTGTTTGTTTTGTTTTTTTGAGGCAGGGTCTCATGAACCCAGGCTGGTCTTGGTCTTGGACTCTTGATCCTCCTGCCTCCACTTCCTAACAGGCACATACTGTTAGACCCAATTTACAGATCTCTCCTGATGCCCATAGAGTTGTGTTTTTCTTGACTGCTGGTATGTGTTTTAAGGTCATGAATTCACACAGGCTGAAGTTGTTCTGTAACTTAGATTCCATGAAATGTATGTGTCTTCCTGCTAAGTAAGTCATTCCTACACACAAATAGGAGCTTCAAACTCTCTTAGGTTTCTAGATATTGTCTGAATAAAAGCAGTTTATATTATTGCTTGTTTTCAGGATATAGCGTAGTAGTTAAGAGCTAGCCGCTGGGGTCTGGCTGTTTGTATCTGTGTCCAGCTCTTCTGTGACTAGCCTTCCAGCCTCCTCACCTGTAAAGCAGAGGTTGTGGGGTTTAGAGAAATGATGCTATAGGAGTAGTAGGTCTCAGCCCTAAATGCAGCAAGTGCCGCCGTGGCGATTTCATTCTCAGAGAGGTGTGGTGTGCTAACCATGGGTTCTTCAGGTACTCCCCTTTTCCTGACTACACACCAGGCAAGCTAATGGCGGTGCCCAGCTTCCTATGTAGCCTTCTGACAGCACTGAAGAGACACCTGCTGCTCTTCTCTGCAGAGTCCTCTTGCTGATTGTGTAATCAAGACCCAGAAACAGACTTAAAGATGGTGACTTCTGGGGTTGTACCATTATGACCTGTGCAAAGCAGGAAGTCTGCATTCTGACCGTTTCTATATTGTAGTTACATAACATGCTTGCTGCATGCCAGGCTCTGTTCCCTGGTAGGTTAGAGGGAACCTGTCCTGCGTGAATTCTTGAGGCAGTAGAGATCTCATTCATTGTGAGCATCCAGGAGCCAGTCACCTGTTACATATAGAGTTTCTTTAGAGGCAGAGAGTGTAGCTACCCTGAGGTGTGTTCTCATCAGGGACCCGTGGAGTCACACATGTGACTCACCCTCTCCTAACCCAGCAAACTGATCTGTAGTCTGTTACACCAGGTGAGTCTGACCTGAAGGGGCATAGTGTCTGTCTCCCCCAGAGAGATGGGCCTGCAGCTGTCTTCTTTGTGGCCCCCCTGTCAGAGATTGAGAAATCAGTTCTTTGCATATGAGATGCTTGGATGTGTTATTTGGCAGTATTTTCATTTTTTCAATTTTCCATTTTTTTCCAACATCCCACTACCTTCATCATTGCCAGTGGCAAAGTGTGTCTGTTTTTCCTGTATTTGTTTTTACCTTAATGCTGTAACAGACTGGCATACATAGTAATATACAGAGTCCTAGAGTTTCTTTTGTTTTTTTCTTCTTTGAGATAGGGTTTCTCTGTGTATCCACTGCAGCCAGCTTAGAGTTCCTAATGCTGTGATAGAACACCATGACCAAAAGAATTTGGAGAGGAAAGGGTTTATTTCAGTTAGTAACTCGCAGATCACACTCAATCCCAGAACGACGTCCAGGCAGGAACTGATGTAGAATCCACGGAGGAAGGAGGCTACTTACTGGCTTGCCCAGCCTGCTTTCTTAGACACCTTGGGTCCACCAGTTCAGGAATGGCACCACCCACAGTGAGCTGGGCCCTCCCACATGAGTCATTAATCAGGAAAATGCCTTACAGGCTGGCCTCAGGCCAGTCTGATGGGAGCATTTTCTCCATTGACTTCCCTCTTCTGAAACAACTCTAGCTTGACAAAAACTATCCAGGACACTCGTTTGAATGGAGAAAGAAGAGAAGCAGGAAAGTCAGTCTACACTAAGTAATTCCTGTTTCATCATGTATGTACGTTCTGCCTGGGTTATGTCTTCCCACTCGGTGAATATGGCTTCTCCATCAGCATCAGTGGGTAGTTAACTCACTGTGATTGGGCTCACAAGGGGCCAGGGGCTTACTGTGCTAGGCATTGGTGTAGGTGTTGGAGAGGGCAGAGTGAACTGGCACTTAGCTGTTCCCATGGAGTTTGTGGTCTGCCTTGATGAGGCATCCAGCAAGAAGTCCCAGCTGTAAATAGGGTGGGAAACTACTTCGTGTTCACTGTTGTGTCCTCAGCAGCCAGAGCAGCACCTGCCACCTCACAGACACTTGATAAATATTTATTGAGTCAGTGACTTACTAAACATAGAGAGTAAGAATTTAGTATTTTGAAGATGTCTGTCCAAATTCTTAGCTTTTTCTAAACCAGGATGCCTACTTGCTTATGAAAATCAGATTTATTTAGAATAGTCTTAAACTATTAAATGTTAGCAAATATACATTTTAATCTGTTTTCTACTTCTTGTGATGTAGCTATGAAGGTGTGGACTTTACTGGGTGTCAGTATAGGCCTCTGACTATACCTTGCTTTTCTTATAATAGTAAGTTTTTGGTTCCAAAACATGTTTCTCTCTCCACTATTGCTTTGCTTATTCCTTTCTTGGGCATTTCACCCCAGTATCTTAGGGAAATGAAAGTCTGACATACATGGCCCTAAGGCTGCTTGACTGCTCACAATCTTGAACATTTTTAGATGACTCAGGAGTGCCACCTAGTGTCCAGTTGTTGAAGTTTATTTAGCCGTAGGTACCATGGCTTGCAGGACATTTTGTTGAGCTTTCACATCCATCATAAATTTGAAATCCTGTGAGGTAGGTTTTCTCGTTCCACTTCTGTGGAGGAATTCCTCATCTGCTTTCCCTTTGAGATGCAATCCTTCCCCCGCTGCACCAAATTCTGAACTTCTAACAAATTAGACTTCAGTGAGATCCTTGAGAAGTGCTCAGCAAAAGCAAAAGCATGCACCCTTATCATTCTAAGGTTAGGGACGTGATGCACAGTATTCCTCAGGGTAAAATAGTGATGGTTTATAAGTGTGTGTTTGAGGGCTGAGCCGCATCCTCAGGGCTGTACCTGCACATCCTCCATGGAACCCTGTTAGCAGTCTTGTTGGGAGTCGCTTTATGTTCCTTCTATCCCCAGAGAGTGTGAGGCTCCAGAAGGATGGAATAGTTTGCCTAAGCTGGGCAGCTGGTGGTGCTGGCAATTATGACTTAAAGGTTTATGTTTTTCATTTGCTTATGACCAACTACATATGTAAACTCACATAAATCACTACTTAATAACTTCCAGAACTCCGACCACATGATGTCCTGAGAAATCTTTGTTAGATTCTCTGAGTTGAAAGTCCCTTCAGCAAAGTTGCTTGGAAACAAAGCTGACTGCAGGCCCACAGGATAGTAATCTGAAATGTGAGCATCTCCAGGGACAGCATGCTGAGGGCATCCCATTAGACACACAGGCATTTTCAAATGGAGGATGTGCTCAGCAAAATGGCTTGTGGATACAGATGCTCTCCAAATATTTGTCAGAGGACACCCCTATCTCACTACTTTAACCACAATAGTGGGTAATTCAAAATTATATTAGCTCTAAAAGGCTACATAGAGCTTACAACACTCATTGTGTAGATGTTTATGTCTTTATGGTTTTCACATGTGTGTGGACTCTTGAAATTGACAAAATACAAGTACATGTGTAAGTGTTCCAGATCATATGGCAGTTGATCACTAGTTTCATTGCAGCCACTAGGTTTTGAGAATGCAGTGATAAGGCACAAAGAGCAGTCAGTCCAAACTTTGTTCATCCGTAGGAAATTTGATGGCTCTACTGCCTCTGTAGTTACGGAGTTCCACCTATGCTGAGTCTCTCTGTTTTACTTCCCCTCGGCTACAAACTTAAACGAAATAAGGCAGTGAGGTCAGGATGTGCCTAGGAATGACCAGGGACAAGATCACCCACGGAAAAGGTTTGGGAGCCATTGATTATAGTAATTGCAGATATCTAATTAACAAGATTTGCATCCACCGCCTTCAGGGTCTCCTTTTACTTGGGTATGGTATAATGTAAGTTTCAAGTACTAGAGACTTCTGAGAACTGTGAATTCTGAGAAAGTGGGGTGAGGGGAGGTGAGGAGGGGAAACGAGCCAGATATGATGCTGCTTCCTACCCTTGCACGTGGCACACTGATGTAGACTTGACCACTTCATCTCAAGTCCATCTGATTTGGGCCATTACTTAAAGGAACTTGTTTCTCCTCTTTTCTGAAAGCCATTCCAGCTGAATGGTATGGACTCTTCTCTAGAGAGATGAGCCAATAGTTCCTTGACATACCCTGTGTGAGGTTCAGAACTGCTCTCTGAGGACATCCACCTACATTTCTGAACAATTTTGCTGCAATGACATGCTTGGTCATTTTGGAGATACAAATAAAAGACTAAATTGAACCATATATTGTGAAGTAGCTTAGGAGTTCAGAATGGAGTACTGATAGGGATGTATGCATTTATCTACGAGAATTCTAGGCAGGTTGTAAAGTAACATGCATTTTATGTGTATGCAAAAGAACTTTCTTCCTGAGGTTCACTTATCAAATATTTCTCTCTTAAAATTATTTGCAGCATCAGCGCCAGCAGTAGTTCCCAAGGGCTGTCTCAGCCGTCCACCCAGACGACTCAGTATCTAAGAGCTGACACACCCAACAATGCAACTCCCATCACCAGTAAGAGTTAATTTAATTCTACAGCTGTTTGAAAATCTTGTATGGTCTCTGTCAGTGGCCCTAATTTGGTTAGTGTATTTGTGGAATTATCTAACTTGTTCTAAAGTTGGTTTGATCTTCAATTTTTGATTCCTAGAATATTGAATAAAACATTTTAAAATTGGAGTACTTAATGTAAAAATTGTTAGAGCTAATTTTGCTTTGGGGGAGATTTCCATATTTAATGATATTAAAAGAGCTAATAAATCAATTCTATACAAATCCAAACTGAAGGTTTTCAGTGGTTTTAGGGAATGAGTTAATATTTTCATGGGACACATAGGAACTTGCATTGGTTTTATTCACCTGCTGTTGGAAATTGAGCCCAGAGTCTCCTACATGCCAACCATATTCCGTGTCATGGAGCAGTTCACCAGTGCTTTATGCTGTTTTCTAATCGTAATACAAGCTAGTTACCATTGGTTAATGTACATGGAATTTTAATTTCCCCCCCGCTGCTGGGATCAAACCCAAGGGCCCTCACACATGCCACAAGTGCTTTACTACTGAGTGACGTCCCTAGCTTCTTAATTTTTTTAAGCGCGCGCGCGCGTGTGTGTGTGTATACATGCGCGCGCACACACACACATACACATACACACACACACACACACACATACACACACACGAATGCCGGTGAAAACTGCTTGATTTGGTTCTGGGAATTGAACTTGGGTCCTATGGAAGAGTATCGAGTGCTCTTAGCTACTGAGCCATCTCCCGCGCCTTAATTTTCTTCTTTTTTAAAAAAGATTCTTTAAAAGAGTTATTTATATGTTTTTATGAATCAAAGTGCTCAGTCTGCCTGTACAGCTTTATGCCAGAAGAGGGCATCAGATCCCACTATATAGATGGTTGTGAGCCACCATGTAATTGCTAGGAATTGAACTCAGCCAGTGCTCTTAACTGCTGAGCCATCTCTCCAGGCCCCCTTAATTTCCTTCTTATTAATAGAATTTTGATGAATGTTTTCACCTAACTGGTTTTTAGCTCAGGCTATCCTGGAACTCTAGCTTTTTAGGGACCAACATTCCTGGCCCATTTTTATTTTCATGCTCTTCAATGTTATGTATTTGGAGGTATTTTTATTTTATATTTATTTTATTTTTGGGGAGGGATCAAGATAAGGTTTCTCTGTGTAGCCCTGACTATCCTGGAACTTGCTCTGTAGACCAGGCTGTCCTCAAACTCAGAGATCTACTTGCCTCTGCTTCCCAAGTCCTGGGACTAAAGACATGCACCATCATCACCCAGCTAAAGCAATTCTTTTTGAAAAATAATTGACAGATTTATTATATACAGTGTGATATGAAATATGCATGTAATAATATAGTCTTTGTGGAAATACAATTATAGTGGGGAATCAGCATGAAAACAAAACATAGGTTAAAGGTCTAAAGAGTCACAGATAAGGTCTTGACTTGGAAAGGTGGCTGATTAGTTTAGGATTTTGTAGTCAATTATCCGTTTTCCTTGGGCTGGCATTTTCGTTTTAGGAAAGTTAGATCAAGACTGTCTTTTTCTGTATCTTAGTCAGTGGTCCATTATTGTGAAGAGACACTACCACCAAGGCAACTCTTACAAAAGAAAACATTTAATTGGGGGCTTGCTTACAGTTTCAGACACTCTCATTATGCCTGGGAGCCTGGGAGCATAGTGCTTGGACAATAGCTGATCTACATCCTGATCCACAGGCATAGAGCCTGGGCCTGGCATGGAATGATGAAATCTCAGAGCCCACCCCCAGTGACACACTTCCTCCAACAAAGCCACACCTTCTAATCCTGCTAATCCTTTCAAATAGTTCCATTCTTTGGTGACTAAGCATTCAAGTATATGAACCTGTGGGAGCCGTTCTTATTCAAGCCACCACACTTTGTTGTGTTCTTTCTAAACTTTCCCCTGAAAAAGAATGAGCATTTTTAGGAGAAAGCAAATTCTAGGTCTGGGTCAGGAAATGAACAGAGTAAATCTGAGACCTGTTGCTGCAGATTGAAGCGCCCACTGACTAAGGACGGAGCTGTTGAGTATCCAAGAGAATGATGACTGCAGTGGATGGGAACAAAAGATGTGTAATAACCCATAAATTTATAATGCTTAAAATTGCTCAGCATAATTACTATATAGGGCTCCATCAATACCTTATTATTTTGACAGCTGGCTAAATGAATTGTATTGCAGGGTCACGAGCTAGTGCTGGTTGACTAGGACAAACATTTCTTTACAGAAGGCTTCCAGATCATGAAAGTGAAAGGAATGATACAATTAGAAAATGAGATTTACAATCCTTAACAAAATACTTTATTTAGGAAAGATTGTCATTGATGAAAACCCTAAGAACAAAGGAAAATGGAGGTTTTACCATTAGCTAGCCTAAATTCTCTTCAAATCCACTGATAAAACTTAGCTGTAGAAAAAGTGCTGTAAACAGATGTTTTGTACCTGTGGATATGGTATTCCAACCCAAAATAATTAGCCTCAATTTAACCAAGGCTGTAGGATTTGCAGTTTTCATGTAATAAAGGGGGAGAGGAAGAAGACAAATGATACACCAAGGAGCAGAGAGGCCAGTTCTGCATAGGTGATCTATTTCCTTCACTAGATGGTGGCAAGAAAGAGGGGATGACAAGAAACTTAAGAGAAATCATTGCAGCACCTACTGTCACCCTCTAGAAAGAAAGAAATAGAGCCCTTCATGAAAATACCATGGTAGATATGAAAGTCATACCTGCTCAGAAAGACACGCCATTGGTTTTACTGTTTACACACCAGGTTTTGCTTATTAGGGCCTGTTCTTGCCTGTGGATATGACCTTATAAATAGATACTTCAGTGACTATATATGCTAAATTTTTTTCTTTTAAGAAAGGCAATAAAAGTATATTTACATCTTAAAAATTTATCATTAATATGAAATTTTCTAATTTTTGTTTTGAATTGTGAACATTACCATAAAGAACCAGGTAAGTCATTATTAATAGATGCTGAAACAAAACACTTAAAACTTTTTAACCTTTATTTTTATTTTATATGTATGAGTGTTTTTCCTGTATGTGTATATGTGACCATGGGCATGAAGTGCCTGCAGAGATCAAAAGAGGACATTGGATCTGCTGGGACCAGTTTCAGTCTTGAGCTGCCATGTAGGTGCTGGGAATTTAGCCTCTTCTTCTCCAGCCACCACAAAACACTGTTTAAAAAGCTCAATAGATGAAAGAAAGAAAGAAGGAAATTCTTAGAGAGAAAAAAAGCTCAATAGAAATACATTTGTTTTATAACTAAAGTAGGAAGGCCAGACATGGTGGTACACACTTTAAATCCTAGCACTCAGGAGGCAGAGGCAGGTGGATCTCTGTAGAGTTGAGGCCGTCCAGCTCACATAGTGAGTTCCACACCAGCCAGGGATACCAGCTCTTCACAGTGAGATCCTGTCTCAAAAGAAAATAGTAGCTAATAACAAAAAAGGAATGGGGAATAGTGGTTCAAACCCATAACACCAATACTTGGGAAGCTGAAGCAGATGAGTTCTAGTGAGACCTTGTCTCCAAAAGAAGAGAAAAGAGGGCAGAAAAAAAAAAACCCAAACAAACCCAAAAACTTAAGATATATTGGCCAAGAATTTTTCAAGGCAACAGAATAGAACATAGCACAGATCCAAGACACTCAGAGAACTTCAGGTAGAATTAAACATGCGAAAATGGCTTACCACTGGGTTCAGGCATTGCCAGACTACATCTGCTATGAAATTTTATAGAGCCTTCATTATAGTCCTCTGGCAGCCACTGATGCTCATTGTTATGATCCATTTATTTTTTAAAAATTAAGATGTAATCACATGGTTTCCTCCTTTCCCTTCCTCTAGCTTTGCCCATCCCTCCTCCTTGCTTTCTTTCCGTTATCTATCAAAGGTAGTAAGTCATTAGAAATGCCATTTCAGTTTCTGTTTGCCCATAGTGGTTCTTCCATTTATCCTAATTATTTTCTTGTCATGAAAACTTTAATTTATGGCTGTAAATTCTGTTTTTGTTGTCATTGTATTGACAATGGGTGGAAATTAAGTGAACTTAAGTTTGAACCCCAGGCCAGGATGTAGGAGTACAAACGCAAGTGATCAAACCGATGATGTATGTTATTAAATGATGCCTTTTCAGTTATCTCTTCCTTTGAAAAGATCTTTTGTTACATGATTATATTGAAAATCATTTGGAAGGAAAACTATGAAAGAGGGATTAAAGTCTGTAAATGAGAGGATGTCGTTTGTCTTAAAGGTGTTCAAGTAGTCATCAAAGTTTTAGCTTTTATTACTTTCACTGTATTTAGACATTTGGGGGTAGTATTGTGGTGGGTAGCAATGTTTTCCTTAATATTTTTTCTAATTTATTTTGATTTCGTATGCATTTATTTTTTTCCCTCTTGCATGTATGTCTGTGTGAGGGTGTCTGATCCCTTGGACCTGGAGTTAAAAAGTTGTAAGCTGCCTGGTGGGGATTGAACCTGGGTCCTCTGGAAGAGCAGACAATTCTCTTAACCACTGAGCTATTATCTCTCCAGTTCCTTTTCTTAACATCTTACGTGTCCTTCATAAGTAGCTTTCCTGGTTTGTGTGTACATTTGTTTGCTTTCATATTGTTTCATCATTCATTGCTGTGCCTTCAGTCCTGAGATCGTAAATAACTAGCCAACTCCAGTGCCACAGTAGGGTATTTATATTGCTTGGTCTGGCTTTGTTGGCTCCTCAGGTTATCCTACCTTGAGGATAGAGAAGAACGACTTGCGGAGTGTCACCCTTTTGGAGGCCAAAGCCAAGGTGAAGGATATAGCAATATCCAGGGAACGGATAACACTGAAAGATGTACTTCAAGAAGGTACTTATTTTCTCTAAATTTTCAGATTTGTTAAAAAAAAAGATTTCATTTTCCTTTTCTTTAGACTTCACTCAGTTCGCCCTGGCAGCCTTGATGAGCATCTTGATTTTGAAGTGTGATAAAACAGACTAGCATTTGTTATCTATAGGTGTTTTTTATTCTTTTTTAAAGTGATCAGTTCCCAGCAGGTGTATTTGAAATATTTGGATCAATTTTGTTTACTCTCATAGGTTTTGGGTGATCAAGTGGATGGATGGGCTTTGGGGTTAGACTCCAGTTCCAGCCCCTGTGTGATCGTAGAGAAACCAGACAGCATCTTAGAGTTATCTATCAGTCCCCATGTAGTACCTCAGACTACGCCCTAATGGGCTAGCACCCAAAAGGCTGAATGAATTTCCACAGCAGTAGAATTAACAACATAGTGGTCTTGATCACTCTTAAGCTGAGAGCTGAGATAAAAGGACGCACGTGAAAGAGTTAACAAAGTTTGTATTTGACATATTCAGTACTCTTTCCACCCACCTCATCTTGCAGGTCCTTGCTTTCTGTTTTGAGTTTTAGGGTCTTGATTGAGGAGATGGTGAAAGAGGAGGACAGAAATTAACAATAAAACACTGCCCTGAACTTTTCACATTGTTAGGTGGCAGATAACTTGTTTCCTCTGCCGCTGTTCGCTGTGGAATGGTTTTGGTTGTATGAATCCATCCTGTTTGCTGGGACCACTGGAAGCTAGCCTCATCTAAGTGAGAAACTTAAAATCCCTTAAAGGAAATGGCCCTCAGTGGAAGCAGGTGTCCCCCCCTTTTCCAGTGTATGAGTGCCGCTGCTGCTCAGTGGAAGCAGGTGTCCCCCCCTTTTCCAGTGTATGAGTGCCGCTGCCGCAGCTGTCCATTTTCTAAGAATAACTAGCATTCAGATCTGTCTGCAGTCTGAAGAGGGTAACTAGGTCAGACAGCATTTCCTACAGAATTAATGGTTTTGTTTATAGTTTTCTGGGACCCCAAACAGAATGGAGCAAGGTTACTTGCTCATAATTTGAGGAAATTTGGAACCAGGTGTTTTTCTTGATGTTTTTGGAATCGTAATAGTTGGGTTTTTTGTTGTTGTTGTTGTTTAGAACTTTTGCTGGTTCTAAAGAAAACATGGCTGGTTAAAATTTTGTAAATTGGTCAGGTTCAGTGGAACTCTGATAAGTACAAATCAAACAATAGTTTATGGGCCACTTTTCATCTGTCAGATTAGACAGAAGATATCTAGATAATTCAGACAGGGTATGAGGGAATAAACTGTTATGCACCATGACCTGTAGTCAGGTGATCTGTGTGCACATGTGCTTTTAGTATGGGGTTCGCCCGGTTAGTTAGTGGGACTGGGCATGGGGAAGAGGGGACAGCAGGTCTGTACCACTGTGTACCATGGAGGAGCTCCTTTGACAGTGCAGAGGCACGAAGGTTCTCCAATGCCTTCCTGCCTCCAGCATCCACATTCCTCCGTCTCTGTGCCTCAGTGGGACCTTCCACACGGGCACCAGTAACTTCAGCACATACATAATGTGACAGACATTAAAGCCTAGGGTGTGTTTAATGTCCACAGCAAGGTAAAACATTTCAGGCATTTCTTTTAAATTATGGAAGGATGAAAGTAAAAATGGTCTTGTGTGAAAGAATAACATGCAATTAGTTTTTCATCTCATTAGAAAGCATTTTGAATCCAGGACAGCCAGCACTATACAGAGAAACCCTGACTTAAAACCTCTCCCTAAAAAAAGGAAACAAGAAAAAAATCAGGATTAAAATTAAAATATTTTACTAATAAATCTGTGCGGATTTTCATATATCTGTTTTAACCATTGCTTTATCCCCACAGAAATGTTACGCTTTCTCTCTGCTGTAAGAGGTTTTTAGGAACACAGAATGACCTGAGAGTTCAGACACCTTTCTTGAGACTTAGCGGTGCAAGGCATGGAACCTCTCAAGCCAGGGTTTGCATTCCTTGGCAATTTCTTCACTGAAGTCTGCATCAGCAGAAAGGAGAAGCCCTTTTTGTCCCTTTGCCATTGATCGGAGGTGACTGTCTGGGCTGATACCTGTAGCTATGCAGGAAGCACTCCTGGCTGTGTTCCTACTTTAGTTAGGGAAGTTAAGAAAAACATTCTCATTTACTTAGTTTAGATGTGGGATTTCTCAAAGCAAGTTGCTTTGTAGACACAAATGGCTTTTAGCTGCTTTGGTCCCGTTTACTCTGGAGCGAGAATAATGACTGCCACACCCATCATGTTGGGTGACATTGCCAGAGAGCTTTGTGATGTGAAGACAGATGATCATATGGCCTCATTAACTGTTATTTTTTCTTTTAGGTACTTTTGGGCGTATTTTCCATGGGATTTTAGTAGATGAAAAAGATCCAAATAAAGAAAAGCAAACATTTGTGAAAACAGTTAAAGGTAGGGTTTTCTTGCATGCTGTTTTCATAATAGTTTGCGTGTAGATGACGCAAGCTAGTCAAGCTTTGTCTCTGTCTCAGAGTGTGCCAGACCTTTGGAATTAGTATAACTCAGTGGCTCATTTTTGAGGATTGTTTTTCTCATCCGGTATAGAAAATAGTTTTCTAACTTACTAAACATTACATATGATTTAACTTTAGTTAAATTGCATGTTCTTAACTTGACTGTTGCTGTATCTAGTTTTGGGTTTGTCCTGTAAAACTTTGTCATACCATCCTTTATCCCACCTAAGAAAATATTGCCGTTAGTTTATTTTTCAACACAGACATTACAAAGAAAACACTTAAATGTCCTCAGATCCCCAGTACTTTAGATATATGCAATTTATCTTTCATTTCCTCTCCATCTTGTTCTGTTATATGTTGTATAGCACCCTTCGAAATGCCTGCCTGACACAATCCCTACCCCCATTGCCACTCCCTAACCCCATCCCTGTGGGTGATCAAGTGGACATAATATGCTGAAACCAGGGGTCAACCTTAGGTTTCTTTAATCAAGTGCTATACACCTTGGTTTTCTCATTTTGTTTTTTTTTCTAAATATTTTATTTTATGTATATGAGTATTTTGCCTGCATGTATGTGTTTTTACCACATGGGTATCCCAGACTCCGAGGAGTATGTTGGATCCCCTGGAACAGATGGTGTGAACCACCATGCGGGTGCTGGGAATTGAACCCAGGTCCTCTGGAAAAGCTGCCAGAACTTTTTGTCTCTCTAGCCCAGTCCACCTCGTTTTGGGGACAGGTGTCTCTCTGTGACCCAGGCTTTTCAGTTAGGCTGGGCAGACTGGCTAACAAGCTCCAGGGACCCACCTGGATATGCTTCAACAGTGCTGGGTTTTTACATCACCTTCACCATCAACCTTGTGCCCTGTGCTTGAAGCTGGTGCTTCACAGACCAAGCCTTCTCCCCAACCCAGTAAGTCTAATTTCTGAAAAAGAAATTAAGCACTTAGCAGAGATTGAGGGGAATTTACTTATACTCATTTTTTTTTGAGATTTACAAAGTTAAATGATAACTGTTTCTAAATTTACTTAAAGGCATACATGGAAAGGATGGAAGACTTATGTATATTATTTCTAAAAATTTGGGTTTTACTAGTCTAACTAAAATGCTTGGAATTTATTGCCTGTAATTTAGCAAAGTTACCCAGTTAAGGCAGCTGCAAATAATTAAAACCGTTCATGCTTTCCCCTTACTAGATAAATGGTTTAAGTTGCTATTTTATTTAGTTTTTGTTTACCAACTCCCCTTAGGTCCCAGAACATCTAATATTTTGTTAGGTTGTAGTGGGCTTTCTGACTAGTTTTGAAGGATGGTGTCCATGACTCTTTTTATATTTTATTCTTTATAAATATGAGGTTTGAGCCACAAGTTTAGTAAAAGAAACTGTCTTTTGTTTTCTTATTTTTTAAAGGACATATTTTAATACTGATTTTTTTGGATTTATAAATACTCTATAGATCGTTTTCTGCACAGAATTGGTTTGATTTAGGGTTGAAAAGGAAATAATAATGATAAGAAAACACAGTACAGATTCTGCAACTCTGCGATAAGCTTGCTTTTCTGAGCCAGAGCTGTTGTCATGGCTAGGCCTCCCTCTCACTCCTGTGCTCTCCCTAATTGGAGGGAAACGGGAGAACACAGTGGGTCCTCAGCATCCAGTCAGGGCTGGTGTTGGGCTGAGGGAAGCACAGCCGGGCGCTCGTTTGCATAGTGCCCCACACTGAGTTTATCCTTTAGCCTGGTGGTTTTGGTTAACAGTGAGTGTTGTGTACTGCCAGCAGACTTCCCACAGGGTCATGTGCTTTATTTTGTCTATCACATGCTGGATAAATAGTAGTTTACAAAGAATACATTCTTGGTTTTTGGGTTTCATTTTAGAGAACACATATTTTTTATGGGAAAAATTTGGATTTTTTTTTAAGTTTAAGAATTGTATACAGAGAGCTAATAGATATTCAGTGTCACTTTCCAAAGACTGAGTCAGATGTGTCACCTGGACCAAAACCACAAATAGAGTTAGTACAGCATGCCTGTTGTCGTAGCATCTAGGAGGCTGAAGCAGGAGGATCAAGAGTTGGAGGCCACCCTAGGCTACATAGTAGGAGACTTTGTAAGTTCAGAAAGTTGAAACAGTACAGAGAGGTGCAAAATCTAAGTTATCTCATCCCAAGGAACCAGCATAAGAGTTTATGACTCTTTCCCCGAGTCAGGGAAAAACATGCTCCTGGGTATTTTTTTTTTCAAGAAATTTTGTTTATAATGATCACACAGACCTTTGCGCTTTGCTTCTGAAATTTAATGTACATTTAAATTAATGACTTCCACTGTCGCATGCAGACCTATCTCTGTAGACTCTCCAAGGAGCCCATGTGGCTCTTGATGGCGATGATGCAAGTGTGTTCTCTAGTTTGTTAGTGCAGCTTCTTCCACCACCTCCACAAGCCTGCCGATTAGTCTGTCTGCATACATCCTTGCCCAGACTGGCAGACAACTGAATGTGTGTTTGTGTTTGTCTGATGGGAAGTGACCTCTCCTAGTTCATTCTGGGTATCTTCACTTAGTGGTGGCACCCAGAGTCTTTTTATAATCTTGCTGGGCTCCATCTGTGCTTCAGTGTTTCCCTAGTAGTTGTATGGCATCTTTTCGAAGAGGGGACGAGCCCTCTGTGTGTCTCATGTGTTTTCCTAATCTGCTGCTGCCTCTTCTCCTTGGCTTATGGAACCTTACTTGGTTTCTGTCATCTGTTGAGTTTTTGAGAAAGCTGACCTATTCAGCAGGGCTTTGTCTGCTGTCATGGAACTTTAGGCTAGATCTCTTGATTTACTCATAACTTACAATGAAAATTTACCTTGGAGTAAAAGGTATTTGCTAATAAAATGTTAATGTCCTGAATACAGTGTCATTCAAGGCTATGTCTCTTCTTTATACAGATCAAGCGTCTGAAGTTCAGGTGACAATGATGCTAACTGAGAGCTGTAAGCTTCGCGGTCTCCATCACAGGTGAGAGCAAAGGCCACACCTTAGCATCAAGCACAGCTCAGTTCCTTTTATTATTTAAGAATGTTATGTCTGGTTCTGAATTGAAAACTTTTGCAATAGCTTGGTTTTTGTTTTTTTGCCTTTTTTTTCTGACTATGATGGTAAATGCATGTTCATTGAATACTATTTGAAGATGGTAAAGCACAAAGAAGATAGGAGACAGTATATAAGCCACATAAATAATAAATGGATACAACTAAGCTTTATAAAATAGTCTGTACGTATTTATGCATTTGTCTCCCCTTAAATATGACAAAGTGATGCATACATTAAAGTTAATTGCAATGAAAATTTCAAATGTCTAGAACACCATTGACAAAAATACTTCAACTACTCTAGATATAGTGAGGTTGATGGTCTGCCATGTTTGCTGTGAGTGTGCACTCAAATGTGTGTGTATGTGTGTGTGTGACTGTGTCTTTGTGTGTCTGTGGTAGAGGTCTATATATCTAGAAACAGCATCTATGTATTTGTAGAGATATTTTATAATATGTTAGATATCTCAACATGTTAGTGTGTTTTCAGTATACATTTAAAAAGGATAGTGTTATCTTTAATGAAATTAATGCATCTCTTATTCTAACAAAAAAACCTGTTTGTAGGTTTTCATGTTGGTAACTATAAATCCCTGTCCCATTTTAAAAGGGTACTTAGTGGTTTACTGAATGGCTATACCACATTTTATTTAACTCATCTCCTACATATGCTCTTAGAATTGTAGTATGATTTCACAAAAGGTACTTGTAGGGAGAATTCTAGATCAAGAATCACCAGGGACAGCAGCATCAACATCACGACAAAGTTGTTGTTGTTTTTGGTTTTTTGTTTTTGAGGCAGGGTTTCTATACAGCCCTGACTGTCTTGGGACTTGCTTGTAGACCAAGCTGTCATCAAACTCACCAAGACCCGTCTGCCTCTGCTTCCTAAGTGCTGGGATTAAAGACGTGTGCCACCAAGCTCAGCTGGCAAAGCACCGATTAGAAATCTCAGTGGTGGTGTACATCTATTACCCAGAGTTAATGGGGTACAAACAAGTACATGTCTGGAGCTCATTGACCAGCCTAGACAAATCAGTGTGCTCCAGGTCAGTGATGGAGAACAGTTAAGGAAGGTACATGATGTTGACCACTGACTTCTACGCACATGCTCAAACATGTACATACACATGTACATACACAACACACAAATACTGTGTAGACTCACCTTAGTTTGTATGACTAATGAGAATTTCATATGTCCAGAAAATGAACCATGACTCTACATGTTGAAAGGGTCTATGGACTTCTGGGAACAGGAAGTGATGTATACAGAGGGCACCATTTCCATTTCAGTGGACTTGAGTGGTTCCTTGAGCTCTGATAAAAAATAAAAAACACAGAACTTTCTTCTTTTCATTTTGTTTTTACTTTGGCTTTTGAGGAGAAGATGACAGCCACATAAAAATAAGACTGGTAATGAGAATGAGACAGACTTTTGGCATTGTGTTAGTAGAAAAGAAAACAAGCCAAGAGCAGAGGACAACTGTTTGGGCTGGGATTAAACACAGCATAATTCTGGGCTGGAGAGATGGCTCAGAGGTTAAGAGCATTGACTGCTCTTCCAGAGGTCCTAAGTTCAATTCCCAGCAACCACATGGTGGCTCACAACCATCTATAATGAGATCTGATGCCTTCTGGCGTGCAAGCATACATGCAGACAGAACACTATATACATAATCTTTTTTTTTAAAGCAATATAATTCTTAGCTTCTGGTTAGTTGAAATGAAGGCAACATTAAAGTCCAGTAAATCTTAGTAACCGATGGAAAAGAAAAAGAAAATACTTTGTTTGGGGTAGGAAGTTAAAAAGTTTTTTAATTTCAGCTCCTAAGACAGATGTCACATTTGGTTTATTATATAATGTAGATATTGACTGATATAAAAGTAAAGACTCATTTTAAAAAATTTCACTTAAGAAAAAAATAGGCTTTGGAAAAAAGTTGAATTCAGTATTGTGGAATAGTGAGAGTATGCCATGGAAGAGTTGAGTTTCACGACTCAAGAATGTTGCCTTTCATTGGCCAGGTTCAGCCCCCAGAGCTGAAGTCCTCACTTGTGGGGAACGGATGGACAGTCCCCTCTCCCCTTTTAGGTTATATGTGCTTTTAAAAAATAGGTTTTTTTTTTGTTAAACAACACAAACAAACAACCCCCCCCCAACGTGTTTTTGTTTCCTCAAGGCATTTGGACCCTCCTTTCTCACAGTCCTGTGAGTGAGTCTTGACTTGACACGCGATGTTGGCTCTGGAGGGCACGCCAACAGTGTTTCCCACAAGTCTACCGTGCTAGGACTTACACTCCTAGCCAGTTCTTTACCCAGTGAAACCCACACCCACCAGCACAGAAACATGTGGCAGGGATAAATGTAGGCAAAGGCAGGTTTTCCTTAAGAACTTGTTTTAGATGCACTGTGGCCCTAAGCATTCTTTGGTTAAGCAACCCCAGGCAGGCATCTGCAGTATTCCTTCATGGAGCTGTGGACTGTATGGCGTCTCAGGATCTCACCATGGTGGATTAGCAGTTCCATGATGCCCCACATTGGATACTGGATGAGAGGAGAGACTTGTAAAGGCAGGTTATAGCTTGGTCAGAGCTCGTTGTCATCTTGTGTGGGAAGTGACACCAGGGCTCCAGTTGTAGGGATAAAATTGTTCATATGCGGCATTCCCTGTAGCACTTCATCTCACCACACTTAGGACATTCATGGCTGTGTGTTCGTTCTCTTTGATTTAAAGATTCATTAACTGCCCATCTTGGTGCTAGACGCAGAATAAAAATGAAACAGTAATCTTAGATCAATACTATAGAATTTTTTGTGCAGACTCAATGTACTTGGAAAAAGCTGTTACCTTTTTGCAGATTTCACTGTTTGAACTGGTTGTAGTCTATAATTCAGAAGGTTTGCTTTCTGTTTTAGTGTTCTGTGATGAAGGGTAGAGGCACTGATGCATTTTAAAGCATCTTGAAATTCTATTTTTTGTTTTTATTTTTCTACTGGAACTTGTAAGCATAAGTTTTTATCATAAGTAACTACTCTAAAAATAATCTGTTTCCCTTCATGTCAGAGAATCCCTAAGCCATTCTTGTGGCTTGCAGTTCCCATTGGCCCAGAATGCCTGATGATGACACTTGTTAATGCTGAATAACACACAGCTTTAAGGTTGCAAGTGGTGCACTTGTTTCCAGCCCCCACAACCCCACCTTACCTTTACCTTCTCTCTACACACACCTCATTTACACCCATCAATCCATTCTGAGATGTCTCAGACCTTTCTCTTTGTCCTGTTTTCCTTTGTAAAATGGGCAGAGCAAAGGGCTGTCATTTGTTCTTGAAAACATTTCCATAAAGCTTATTACTGCTTCCAGAGTTGTTTCCCCTTTTTACTTTATGTACATCAGTGTTTTGCATATATGTATATCTGTGCGCCACATCTATACAGTACCTGAGGGGGACAGAAGAGTGCATCGGATCCTCTAAGACTGGAGTTAAAGACAGTTGTGAGCCGCCATATGAGTGCTAAGAATCAAACCTGGTTCCTTTGCAAGAGCAGCCTGTGTTCTTAACCACTGATTCCAGAGGATTTTTAGTCCTGGGGTTATAGAATTAAAGTTTTGATTTCATTTATCTTATTCGTTGTATCTGGACAAAATGACATTAATTCTGCTGAACGATTTCAGCCATGAGGAACGGAGCAGAGATAATCCTTTAATGCTAAAGAAGGGGCCAGTTCACCTGCCCATTCTGAAGTCAGGTTTTGACTTGGCTGACTCAAAGTGAATTGTGAGTTGTTGTGTGCATGGAGGTTGCTGTGTGTGTGTGTCTGCAGTTCTTCCTGTGTTTTCCCTTTTTAACTGGGAGGAAATGTCCATCAGCCCAGGGGAGAATATGGGGTGTGGAATCTCATGATACCTGCATTTTCTTCTCTTTAGACTTGATCTTTGTCCTTTGGTTCCCTAACCTTTCTCCCTGGCCTGGCTGCCAGTGGTACAAGCAGAAACCCTGGAGGGCCCAGTGCCTCTTAGAGACCAATGCCTCTTACAGTTCTACTCAGTGGGGACATTTTTAGGACATAAAGAAAGGCAAAGCAGAAACTAACTGTAGTCTTATAAGTCAAAGACAACTCCTTGGTATATTACCGCAGTTTCCCTCTGTCTTTATGACTGTCCTGTGCATGTGTGGTTTGTATCTCATGTCCTTTAAGCTCCTCTCACATTTTCTTAAGTTTCTTTATGATCATTCAGCTGTAACGTGTTATTTAACTATTGGGCATTCACGTTGTTTGCAACTTTTCACAATTGATAGCCTATTGAGTGATCTTGGTATTGTAGCTTTTTATGTTTCACATTTAATTCTTTATGAAACCATCTTTAGAAACAGAATTTACTAAGAAATAGGATTGCTTTTAGATCATTGTTATATGTGTTTCAAATGGGTATTAAATATTGTAATGGCACAGGACATGACACACTGAATATATAAGTTGAGTATGTGATTACTTCTGGCTTAGTAAAGCAGAGGTGATTACTTAAATAGTTACAATCTTGGGGAAAATAGTTCTTTTCATACATCAGCTGGGGTGTCATTCCACAGAGAGTGGTGTGATGTGATGTGTGTGTGTGTGTGTGTATGTGTGTGTGTGTGACAAAAGGTAAAGTGGATAAGATTGTTCACCATACACTTGGTGTATTTTGCATATAAAACTATTTATAGTTGGTGAAATCCACGTTACAAGTTTGAAAACTAAGGCCAAGGCACACAGACACTCCCTCCTCCCCTCTCTTTCATCCAGATAGTGAATTTTACTTTTAAAAATTGGATTCCAAATTCTATGTGACCATAAACATTTTACTTTTGTGACAGAATCAGTTAAAGACTTTTTAGATGACCATATTTTTATCCACAGTCTAGTTTGGGACTTCTTATTTTTAAGTGTGATGATGTGGGATTGTGTCATGATGTCCTCGGGCCAAACCGTTTTCAGCTGTCTGTGATTATCCTTTGGAGTGGAGACTTAGCGTGCCTAGAGTGTCTTCAGAAAATCTAGTATAAAGGGATCCATTCCGTGTTAGTAATTTTTATCCTACAAAGAAAGCTCATATATACAGAGACTGTTAACACATGGTTTAAAAAGGAGAACATTTGTAAATAAAAGTTGTAATGATTATCTTTTTAGATGTTTTTGGGATTTTGTTTTGCTTTAGATTATCTTTATTTTAATTTAAGATAAACCCATAAAGTTTTAGATTTCATTTGTATTTTTCCCAATGTTTTATTATTTTATAGAAACCTTCTTCCTATTACTCATGTGTGCATAGAAGAAGGGGAAAAGCCCATGGTGATACTGCCATACATGAACTGGGGGAATCTTAAGTTGTTTCTAAGGCAGTGCAAATTAGTAGAAGCCAATAATCCACAGGTGAGAAAATTTCCTCAAATACCAATGGTTTCTGATGTCTTTTGAAGTAGATATTAATAACCACACGTCTGTTTTTAAAGACCTTCAAAGAACCTCAGAATGAACCAGGCATTATTTATAAGCTGTTGATTTAGAGGAAAGTGAGGATGGCTCATGGTTCCCCTGGAGCACACTTGGCCAATGCTATTTTGCTTTGTTCACTGTGTGTTCATTCATAGTCACCTCCGATGCCCAGTGACAGCATCTCAGTCCTTTGCAGGATAGCTTCTGAAGACATGTGTCCAGGTTTCCCTTCTAGGAAAGGAAACCAAAACAGATCTGTTTGACCATAGTGTGCTAACAGTGATGATGAGAGACCTGGATTGTGGGAGGTAATTGGGGCATCCTTAATGTGCTTGGCTGTAAGGTGCCATCAGTTCAGAGTTTCTGTCTTGTCACCACCCATATCCTCTGCTGGGACATCTGAGCAGAGTCCAGAGTGTGTTATGGGAGTGGTAAGAGAGTCTGCTTGGTGTTTTGCCCTTGACTATATTTTGTGGTTTTAAGATTTATAATAGCATAACTATTGTAGTTAATAAGAAAAATTGACTCAGCTATGCACTGAGTATTTGGCTTAATGTATATGATACGTTGTTTAAGCTAAAAGGATAAAGTTGTGGTTTGAACCATTTAGATGGAGGCTCTGGCCCATGAGTATCACTAAGGGGAGAACTTCCTTCCCCAGCCTGCAGTGCTGCTGTGCATCTGGGAACATGTCAGCAGAGAGAGCTATGGACTTGTTTAGTGGAAGGACCCTAGGGGTAATCCGATAAAACCTACTACTACAAAAGAAAAGAGCAGATCATTGAGCAGGAGTCACTGAGAAGCTGTGCTGTAATGCTAATTTTAGAGAGCTGCAGCAGATGAGTTACATCACGTAGATGAAGTCATACAGATGGCAAATCCCATTACAGAACGGGGCTGTTGTAATAGATGAGCAGTACACAGTACAAAGTACTAAGAGCACATCTAGCTTGAGAAATAGGTTTAAAAAAAAAAAAAAAAAAACTCAGTGCAAGGAAGTGTTTTAGGGCTGGACTATGGACTCATGTAGTCAGATCCCAAACCAGCTTTGTACTGTCAGCAAATGTCATTTTTTTCTGTTATGACAGGCAATTTCCCAGCAAGACTTGGTACATATGGCTATTCAGATTGCCTGTGGAATGAGCTACCTGGCAAGAAGGGAAGTGATCCATAAAGACCTGGCTGCTAGGAACTGTGTGTAGGTGTCAAGGGCTTGCTACTTTTACTAGTTGGGTAGTGCTTCCTGGATTTGGGGTTCTGTTGGGAGTCATTGTGGGACTCAGACTGTTTATGGGTAACGGTGGGTCTTCTTGACACCCTAATGCCTGCCATGTGTTTTTACTTCTCAGCATTGACGACACTCTTCAAGTGAAAATCACAGACAATGCCCTTTCCAGAGACTTGTTTCCCATGGACTACCACTGTCTAGGGGACAATGAGAACAGACCAGTGAGGTGGATGGCTCTGGAAAGCCTGGTTAACAATGAATTCTCTAGCGCTAGTGATGTGGTAAGTATGGAGCCCAGGTGTCAACAGCATGTAGTCATTTTGTCGTTTTAAAAAGCCTTGCTGCTAGTCTTTGGTATTTTCATTAGAGAGCATGTGTAGTTAGCTCCCTTTTGACCCTCTTACAACAGAGAAACTGTCCCAAATCCTGGGCTGGTGCTGTGCTCTCCCTGTTGACAGAAGCTGACACCATGGTGAGCACTGGTGTTCAGTGTTAGAGTAGGACACTGAGGTTTAGAGAGTTGACAGCAGCTCATTATCTCCCTTGTACAAGTCTCAGATGACCAAGGAGCTACTAAAGCACAGAAGGTATTGCTTTCTGAAAATGGTCTCTTCTCAGTTGAACAGCCTCTCTCTCATCTGTCATCTTGACAATGCTTCGGTTACGGTCTCCTCATCCAGATGGCACATTGGCCTTCTACTTAGTGAGGCAGTTTCAGGAGCCACACGCACCCATCTGTTGTAATAGTTTTCTGTCTCATTGCTTGACTTTTTATTCTAGTTTAGATCGTAATTGGGCCAGGCATGGTGGTACATGCCTGTAATCCCAGCCCTTGAAAGGCAGAGACGGGGATCATGAGTTCCAGGCCCACATAGGGTACATAGTGACTTAAGACAGTGTCAATATGCACACAAGTACATGTGTGGTTGCACACGCCTTTAATCCCAGCACTCAGCAGGCAGGCAGATCTCTGTGAGTTTGAGGCCAGTCTGGTCTACAAAGCAAGTTCCAGGGCAGCCAGGGCTACACAGAGAACAAAAAGAAAAAAAGAATGAAAAACTAATGTGTTTTTCTATCTCTTGTCTGTTACATATTGTAGTTGTATATTTAGAAATTTGGTAAGAACCTTTTGCTTTTAAGGTTCCCTAAATCATCACTCAATAATACTAGTTCTTGTAAAATAATTGGGATTTGATCTAATGTTTCAGCATTGAAGAACTAGGCTTACTGCGTTTTGTATACCAGTATATTTTATTTATTATTCAGAGTTACCTTTTTAATTTCAGTTTGTATGCGTTACAAATTTCTATTTTAATAATGTATTACTGACACCAGTTTTACTAGTTTATTATTTACATTATTAGTGTAAACTCTGTCATATACTCAGTGTATTAATTTTTGCTGGCTGCTATAACAAATTACTACAACCTCAGTAATTTAAAACAGTAGACTCATTCTCTCACAGAAGGTTCTAGAGGCTGAATTAAAGGTGTTGGCAGGGTCATGATCTTTCCAGAGAGATCTGGTGGCTGGTGGCAGTGCTTGGTTTGTGGCTCCATCTGTGTTGCACGTTCATATATATTGGATGCGTTTCAGAACTCTGCTCCTCTCTGACAAGACTCTGGTGACTGCATCGATCCCTGCACAGTCCAGAATAAGCTGCTTCTTTCAAGGTTTCAGTCACATTGTTTTCCATAAAGGGTTTTAGGGGTTAGGAAGTGGATCTTTAGGGCTGTCATTCAGTTCCCTGTTCTCTGTAATTGAAATGATCTGATTTCCTTTATTGAAAAACAACTCCAATTTACAATCTTTGGAAACAGAATGATTTGATAAAGAAAAGCCTCTCATTAGTTATGATTTAATTGATTTTTCTCCTCTTTCATAAATGTATTTTTCCTTTTATGTACTATGTATTGTAAAATTTGTTCACTTGATATGAATGAATAATTTACTGAGTTCTTAAAAAAAACTTTTCCTGTTAATTAAGGTTTTCAATATATATAGTCAAAGTCATTTTTTACTTATTTTAAAATTAACTGTTCTCAAAAAACAAAAACAAAACCCAAACCTGACATATGAAATGTGTAGAGTAAGCGCACATGGTTATAAGAATGGGTGTTACCTGACTCCAGGAGGGACTGCCGGGCTGACTCCAAAAGGAACCTGATTTATGTTGCTCAGAGAAGCCCGGGGCATGCTGGAAAGGTGGCAGGCAGGTCGGGGGAAGATAAATGCAGAGTCTTAGGGGTTCAGCTTACAAGACAGCAGAGAACCATGTCTGGGCTCTCTCCAGAGCTTCTTGTCACAAAACAGCTTCTTTCTGTAACGTTACTGTTCGCAAGTTAGAGTTCTAGTGAAATCAGTAAGCATCTATGCCTTGACTGAAATTGTAGTTTTGGAAACTCAAAAGCTATTTGATGGGCAGGAAAAAGGAGTCACTTCTTAGATGATAATTTCTAAGTATTTTCTGTTATTTTAAAGTAAACTTCAAGAGACTGGGAAATAGTAATTTTTTTTCTTGGTGAAAGGAATATTGATAGATAATATTTCAGAAGAGGGAGGAAAGATTGTAGGAACCTGAGGTGTCAAGGATACCAAGAGCACAACATGGCCACAGAATCAACTAAGCAGGGCTCATAGGGGCTCTCAGAAACTGAAGTGGCAAGCACAGCCCCTGCATGGGTCTGAGCTAGGTCCTCTGCATATACCTTATGGTTGTGTAGCCTGGTGTTCTTGTGGGACTCCTAACAGTGGGAGAGGGGGAGGGGTGTCTCTGCCTCTTTAGCCTGGACTTGGGATCCTTTTCATCATGATATGCCACATCCAGCTAGGATATGAGGGTTTGTGCCTAGTCTTACTGTATCTTACTAGGCCATGTTTGGTGGATATCTCTGGGAGACCTGCTCTTTTTTGTTTGTTTGTTTTTTTTTAAAGGGAAACGGAGGAGGACTTGATCTGGGGGAGAGAGGGGTATGCAGGCAGGGACTGGAAGGAGTGGAGGGAAGGGAAACTTTATTCAGGATATATTGTATCAGAGAAGAATAAACGTTAAAAAAATATTTCAGAAGAGCATGTAAGATGTCTAGAGCCGAAATGTGAATTGCTTAATGTCCAATAGTGCTTCAATATGAATTGCTTAGTTGATTTATTTCTGTGTTGTTATTCCATTATATAATTAATTAACAAATTATTTTATGTTTGTGGGTATGTTCCTTGCATGTATGTCTGGATCCCCTGGAACTGGACTTAGGGACAGTTGTGAGCTGCCATGTGAGTGCTGGGAATTGAACCTGGGTCCGCTAGAAGAGCATCTCTTAACTGCTGAGCCATCTCTCCAGCCTCAGCAAAGCTATTTTAAAATCACACTTATGATCACATACTTTCTAGGACTCCTAGAGCAAAAATAAACTGGATGCGTGGGATTCGAGTTAATGTCATGCATGTCTAGATGGTACAGATAAGCAGGACGAATGGGACTCCAGTTAATATGACGCAAGTCCAAACAGTACAGATGGGGCCTCTTTAGGCACTGTTTAGATGTGTATTTTATTAACTAGAACATAATGTGTGAATGCTGAATTACTGAATGAAACTGCTCTGGGCTACTAGAACATCATGCTTTAAAAAATTCTCAAAATTATACTTACAATCACTTATCTTTGCAGTCATGGTATTTTATAAAACTTGTGAGCATTCATATTTGTGTAAGAACCTGTCAGAGTCAGAATGCCATCATGCCAAAAACTTCGTTTCTTTTTTTGACAGCTTTACTTTTTATTAATTTTTTTCACTTTTTAATTGAAAATTTTTTCATATACAGTATATCTGAGTGAGGTTTCTCTTCTCCCATTGTTTCCCTGATCCTCCCCACTCGTCCAACTCCATGCTTTCTTCCTCTCTCTCTTAGAAAACAAACAGCAAATATAAACAAACAGACTGGAATTGTATCAAATAAAACAAAAACAAAGAAAAAGCATAAGAATACATGCAGACACATACACACAAAACAAAACCCATAAAAATACAAAATCAGAAATCATCATATACAAGAGACCAGTAAGATTTTTTTTTAAAAGCCTAAACAAAGCAACATGAGACCAAAAATATCACTGAGTTTGTTTTGTGTTGGCCTTCTGCTGCTGAACATGGGGCCTGCCCTTAACTGTTTACATACCCAGTGAGATCCATTGAAGAGAACTGAATTTTTTCCTTTGTAAGCAATTATCAATTGGAAATAGCTTCTGGGTTAGGGATTGTGTCCACTTTACCACTCAGTCCTGGAACTCCATCTGGCTTGAACCTGTGCATGCTGCCATATTCTTGTGAGTTCATATGTATGTCAGTCCTTGTGTCTGGAAGATACTGTTTCCTTGCTGTCGTCTGTCCCCTCTGACTCTGATAATATTTATGCCGCCTTTTCTGCATAGTTCCTTGAGTTCTGAGGGGAGACAGCCCAGTTAGGACTAAGAATTCCAGAGCCTCACTCTCTACACTTTGTCCAGTTGTGGTTCTCTGTATTAATTCCCATCTATTGCTGGAGAAAGCTTCTCTGGTGATGGCTAGGCAAGACACTGATCTATGGGTATAGGTAGGATGTCATTAGGAGTAATTTTATTGCTATATTCCTTTAGTATAACAATAGTATTTGGCTTTCTTATAGGATTATGGTCTTTCTAATCTCAGGTTCTTGATCACCCAACCAGTGTCAGGCATAGGTTCTATGTCATGGAGTGGGTCTTAAATCCAGTGAGATAGTGGTTGGCCACTCCACAATGTTTGTGTCATTGTGGCACCAATGCATCATGCAGGCAGTAACCATCGTAGATTTCAGGGTTTGTAAATGGGTTGGTGGTTTTACCTTTCTTTTCTGGCAGTGTGCCGTAAACACTAGTCAGTAGGGTGATGACTCTTAGTTAGGCACCAGTGTGACTTCTCTATGTTCGGTTAGTTAATGTAGGCGTTGTCTTCAGTGATAGGTCCTTATCATCAACTTGTGAAGAGCAACCAGTAACCCTGGCAATAACATGAGTTGATTGGGGATTTCCGTGGGGCCCCTTTTGGCAGCAGCTCAACTAGATGTAACTCTTTCCTTTTACTGGAAGTTTCACTTGATGGTGAAAGATACCTAGTTGGGGCATTCTTTCTTCCATCATTTCATGACTCCATTTAGATTTCTTTTGTGTGTGTATGTTTTAATGGTTTATTTTTTTATAAATTTTAGTTTAATTTTTTAATTTTGTTTTTGTTTTTTTATGTTTTGAGACAGGGTTTCTCTGTGGCTTTGGAGCCTGTCCTGGAACTAGCTCTTGTAGACCAGGCTGGCCTCGAACTCACAGAGATCCGCCTGCCTCTGCCTCCCGAGTGCTGGGATTAAAGGCGTGCGCCACCACCGCCCGGCTTTAATTTATTTTTTTAAATGGTTTTTCGAGATGGTGCTTCTTTCTCTGTAGCTTTGGAGGCTGTCCTGGAACTCAAGTAGAGCATGCTGGCCTCGAACTCAGAGATCTGCCTGTATTTCATATATGTATATATTTTAAGAAACTTCTTTTGTAGTAGGTTTCCATATGATTCTTCAAATGGCCTAGCTTTATTTTGTTTTAATTACTATTAGTTCAGTAATGGACATCTTGACAGAATTTTCTAAACTCACAATACCAGCCCCTGTTAAGACAAGGTTTTCACTCTTACAGCTCAGGCTGGTCTTGAACATGAAATCTTGCTTCAGCCTTCTAAGTGCTAGGACTACAGGCATGTGCTACCATGGTTTAAGTATTATATTTTTGTCTTATTTAAAATTCTTTCGGGTTGGACTTAGCACATCATTATAAGAATGTCCCTTGGTTGCATTTAATGTGGCTAACTCTTAAAAACGTTCAATTTTTTCTCTTTTAAATTCTTAGATTCATCTCATGCACAGATTCTCTCATGCACAGATACCTCCTCTAAGTGTCTTTTGCCTATAATAATTGGGACTAAAAGTTAGGTCTTTTCCTGTGCCTTTCACTTTGGGGCGTTGAATATTGCTTTAAATTCTTAAAGATTGTTAAATGTTACATTCTAATGTTGGGTTTTAAAATGCTAACAACTCCATGAACATAAGCTGAGTTCATTTACCTCAGTGGGTGGAGGGGAGGTTTCATGCATCTATTTATTTATTTATTTATTTAATTTTTCTAGGCAGGGTTGCTCTGTGTAGGCCTGGCTATTCTTGGGAATTTGCCCTGTAGACCGGGCTGACCTTAAATTTAGGGCTCCACCTGCCTCTGTCCCCCAGGTGCTGGGGTTAAGGGCGTGTTCCACCCACCATGCCCAACTTAGGAGGTGGGGTGTCAGAATTGTACTCACTATCATTTTTAGAGATTGCCGAACAGTTTTCACCATCATGTACTAAGAAAATTAACCTCACCTTCACTGGGGTCTGCATGTGTAAAATGCATACTTTGTAGGTGTGTAAAATGAACATTTGTAGGAATAAGGACCCCTTTCTCCCATCCTAGTACTAACCAGGCCCAACCCTCTTTGGCTTCCGAGATCAGACAAGATCAGGCGCGTTCAGGGTGGTATGGCCGTGGACAGGACCCTTTTCTTTCCTTGAAAGAACATTTCTGCATTTCTTTGTAGTTAAGAATTCTTCATGATCTGCTTAGAAACACATTGTTTTTTGTTTTTGTTTCCTGTTGTCATAAAAGTAATACATTGTGACTGGGCTTTGTTTTTGTAATTTTAATTGAAAACTTCCATATTTTGGTGCGTTAAGAGTCTAATGGTATTACCATCAGCTTTTAACTATCAGCCTAAGAAATACCCACAAACAGATTCAGCTAATTATGAATGCCTCTAATCTTATGTGACTTCACATAGGCCCTTTGAAGGCTGTCTGGGTATTGTTCTTGTTCAATATTTTTGTCAAATGTAGGCACAAACACAGATTTCTATGACTTTCTTTTCCTTTATTTGAAAAAAATATTTTTTTTGATAGATGCCTCCTTTGAATTATTTAGATAATTATAGTAGCTAACAGTTCAGCTGTCAAGACTCTACCTCCAATTGAGGGGTAAATGCAATCAGGAAACCACAGTTATGAGTTTTCATGTTGGTTTTCTTGTCTTTATGGTCCTACATTGTGTTTAAAAAGCATTTTCTTGGGAAAAACAAACCAAGGAAATGACTCCCATGCTAATCTTACCAGTGTGATTTATAGCCGTCTTTTTACCGCATTTGAACGGTTTTTAGGCCACAGGGCAAATCAGATGTGCCCCATGTGCCTTGCTGTTTCTTTGTAGACATTAGTGGGCATTTCCCTAGGAGGAAAAATCATGTTATCCAGAGCTTGCATCTGCAGCTTACTCCTGTTTGCCCAGTGTTCTAGAGGCCATTGCCATGTACTGAGCAGACTCACTCAGGAGACCCTCAAGGATACAGCATTTTCACTGAGAGCCGCCTTTGGCGCTCTGGTGGTATCTCAGTGAAGGCTCTAGTTACTGGAAGGTTCTTACTCTTTTTCAGAGTATAGAATGCTTTTTGTTTTATGTTTTCCATTACTAAGTTTAGAGTAGTGCTTAGAGGATTGTTTCCCTCATGGTTGCAGGTTTTACACACCAGCAATCCTGAACCTATTATTTAAGTATCCAATTTTCATTAAGAGAATTAACATAAAGACACGAAGAACAATATAGAGATGAAAAGATGAGTTTAGACTTCATTTAAAAAATAGAGATTTAATATTCTTGATGCTAAGATGTGGTTTAGTTGTATTACTCTAACTTTAGTTGTCCTGATATTTCCTAAAAATGAGCACTAGCCAGGCAATGGTAGCACATGCCTTTAATCCCAGCACTCGGGAGGCAGGGTCAGGTGGATCTCTGAGTTCGAGGCCAGCCTGGTCTACAGAGCAAGTTCCAGAACAGCAAGGGCCACACAAAGAAACCCTGTTTTTTTTTTTTTTTGGTGGGGGGAAGAAAGAAATGAAAAAAGAAAGACCAGTTCTGGTATTTTCAGAAGTGAGCAATTGCCCTGGCAGTGTTGTCTGTGGCTGCTGCCTTTCAAGATCTCATGGGTCTCTGAGCATCTCTCTTCCTGGTTGCTTTGAAGTCTTGTTCTTCCCCTCTGCTTCATACTCCCTTGGAAGACCCTGATGTTCCGATGAAGCCATGTGTATCCATTTATAGAGAACATGGCATGAACAGCCTGTTCTGTGATAGTCGTTAGATAGTGTCTAAGGACTTAGTTGTACATGCAGCTGCAGATTGCTCATTTTTAAGGTTAAGTGGTATCTGAGTACGTTATGGCTGATAGAACAGACTGAGTCTCTTAAGACACAGGCTGTATTCCTCGTAGCGCTGAAGTGTCCTTCCTGCTGCATCTTTACATGGCACAAGGAGGAGTGGGATCTGCTGAGGTCTTTATAAGGTGCCAGTCTCACTCCTGAGATCTCACCCTCATGGTGTCAGCTCCCCCCAAAGCCCCACCTGCTAACTCCATCACACTGGGGGTTAGGAGTTCAACATGTGTGTGGCGGAGGTGCACACACAGTGAATATATCATGTTCTGCTACCAGGCCTTCTAATTCACATCCTTGTGGTAGATTGCTGTCATTCCTTCCTAAGAGTTCTAAAAGCCTTAACCTATTTGCCTAAAATCAGAATCTCATCAGTTGTGAGTAAGCCTCAAGGTAAGATTTATACAGAGGCAAATTTGTCTTCAGCTCTAAGTTTAGGAAACCAAGAAAGTTGCTGACTTTGAAAATGCAGTGGTGGGGTGGGTTTAGGTTGGTGTATCTGTCTCCAAAAGGATAAAACAGGAAAGGAAAAACAACAACAATATAATGTCTGATTTAAAAAAAAAAAGTCAAAACCCAACAAATACAATGATACCTTAGACTCCAGTGATTCTCTTTAGCTCAGTACCTTACCATCCAGGTGCAATGGTAACTTCACCCACAGCTGCTCACAAAAGTTCCGTGGTGGCTGTCTGCCAGGGTCCCAGCCAGACAGGGCACAGCATGGAAGTGTATTTCATTGCACTACTTTCCCACTGAATATTCATATTTATTTACTGTCAGTCAGCTGACTGGCTGCTATGCTAAAGACAGTCTGGCATTTTAATTGGTCACACAGAGGTTCCAGTGGTCCCAGCCTCATGCATTAAGATGAAAACAATTGCATTCTTTCTGACAAGCCTTGCCGTATTGTTAATGGAAAGAATAGCTTCATGTCCTTCATCTTAAGTGGCAAGATCACGAGCTGTGTCCCAGCACCTTAGGAAGCTGAGGAAGGAGAATTGCTGGAGTCTGGGATCAGCCTGGGTTAGAGAGAGAGGAGTGTACATATACCTCTCCCCAAAACAGAGAATAGTGTTCACCCACACCTCTTACTTACATGACCTTCTGTCAGAGCAACCCCAAGGTCAGATGGCTGTGCTGCTCACTGTGTGAGGGGACAGCAGATTCTGAAAGGCTGGACCCTTTGGCTTTGATGTTGAGGCAGTGCTGCCTGCTCCTTAAGAGGTTAGCATTGTATAGTGGATTGAATTATATCACCTTCCCACCCCAATTCTCCAAAAGATGTATTGGAAATCTTAATCCCCTTAACTAGGAATGTGACTTTAAGAAACATGAAGGACTGCTGACCAAAGAAGTTAGAACTAGAAAGGAGGAGATCACTTTTTAGAGTAAATTTTAATGTCATTCCATTGTTATTTTCATAGATTCTGCTAAGAAATGTGGCTGTTATTCACTAATAGGTTGAGTATCCTTCATCCAAAATGCCAGGATTTTGTTTTCTAGACTTGAGAGTGTGTGTGCCTGCGTGCGTGTGCATGCGTGTATTATAGGACTCAAGTCTAAACACAGTTTTATTTTGTGTAATATTTTTAATGATTTTGTTCACGAAACAGTTTCATGGTATGAAAATTTCTTCATTGTCATGTCAGCCCTGGAACTTTGATTTTGGAACATTTTGGATTAGAGATGTTCAGTCTGCAAAAGACTTAAAAAACAAACAGACATGTATTTTACCCACTGTTTCCTCAAGTTCAGTGCTCTGTGCTTAGATTCTACAGATTGAATTTGCCTTGTGTGCCCCACCCCCCAGTTCTTCTCTTTCACTCACTGAGAAATGTGTGCTTGGGAAAAGCCGCTGATTTCACCTGCTTCCTCACCGTATGAACCTAAGCTACCAGTCTGAGCTTCTCGAGGTTTGCTGTGCAAACTGAATGTGATTGGAGGCTCATTGCAAAATACTGCCAGAATTCCTGAGCTCTTGGCACACAGGCATTGCTCTCTTTCCCTGGCTTCAGCTGTTGTGTGTTTGTTCAGTGTTCACAAGTGACAGCAGGCTGGAGATTGTCCCCACCCAAACCCTTCCCAGCGGCTTACCAGTGGCTTTGGGTGCACTTGGAGCTTGTCTTCGACACATTCTCCAGGAGCTACTGTGCAGCCAGGGCTGAGCCGAGAGGGGAAGGCCTAGTCTGTCCCCCGGTGCTCCTGCTGCCTCTTCATAGGTTCTGTTCTTACTGACCATTCACCTGCTGATTTGAGTAAGTCTGATCTTTTACTCAGCTGGGAGATATTTTTTCAGGGTGTTTCCATCTGCTAACTGAAAGTTGTAAATATAGAGCTTGTGATGCACCCCAGTGACAGAACAAGTGCTTTTTGTGCACTATACCCGAGTTCCATCTCTAGCTCTGCAAAATAAGCAAATCAGAAACTCACAACTTCCTACAGTTCATATAATCTACATATTTCACTTATCGAGGGTGTTCTGTCCATTTAAGTTGTTTTCCATTTCCCAGCATGATTAAATAATTTGGAGGTAGCATGATGTATAGCCAGTGGTAAAAAATGGTTTCTTCCAATAGACATAATTACTCAGAACAAATAATACCAATATTCATATTAAAGAATGAATTCATTAAAATGTTCTTTCTTATCCCAGCCAGTGAAACTAACCAGTGTGATAGATTTCTTTTATGAATAGTATTCTCTTTAAGAGTTTGTTCAGCTGCTGGTTTTGGCCTATAGCTTGCTGTAGTCACCAGCACCCAGTTTTAAAATGTCCCCTCATTATGCTGCTGTTCCTCTCCTAGTGGGCCTTTGGAGTAACATTGTGGGAGCTCATGACGCTGGGCCAGACGCCCTACGTGGACATCGACCCCTTCGAGATGGCTGCTTACCTGAAAGATGGTTACCGAATCGCCCAGCCAATCAACTGCCCTGATGAACTGTGAGTGCTTTGGGTCTTGGACATGAGCTTTGATGCATTTACTGTATTATTATAAAAGTAGGAAAACAAGTTCCCATGTTCACACAGAGCCTTCCCCCTTGAGAGTGATGAGTCTTCAGATGTGACTTAGACCTGTGGAAAACCTCAGAGTCACTGTTGAATGCCTTAGCGTCTTGTATCAGTGGCACATAATCTTAATTACTAAGAATTGGTCTGAGAATCTAACATAATAGTGAGGAAACTGATAGGATATTATTTCAGTTTCCTGACTTGTTTAAACATGTTTAACAAGATCCAGTACTTAGAAAAGCCTTTCTTGGGGTCCAGATTTGGATGCCCAGCACCCACTAAAAAGACATGTACGGTAGTGTGTGTCAGTGACCGTACCACAAGGTGACTGGTGACAAGCAGATCCCTGAAGTTCATTGGCTAGCCATCATAGATGCATCTATGGACTCAATAAGATATCCTGTCTGAAAAAAGAAAACAATAGAGACAATACTCACTGTTGTCCTCTGGCCTACACACACATGCATACAACCACACAGACATGTACATAGACCACACCAGAGATCAGAGACAGAGACAGACATATTTCTCTTTGTGATCTTGCCTTGCCAAGTGTCAGTGATGCTTCAGGAATATGCTCTGGGCTAGCGGGTGACAGGTGCTTCTGGCCTCCTGCCTCCATCACATAGCTGACCTTCTTCATCATGGCCGTGGGGTACACAGAGTCTGGGAAGTGAGTGCAGAAATGAATGTTGTCTAAAGAGGCCCAAGAAGGTGTCTCTGCCAGTTTCATGCAGCGGCTTTGCTTTACATCCAGGAGTCCTGATTTCAGCTAACACTTCTTCTGAGTTCTTCTCGCTCAGCATCTAGGATGACACAGGCTGTTACTCTGTGTTCTGTGTATTTACAAGAAACTCTGCATTTGCTAAGTATTTTGTATTCTCATGAAGAGCTGAAATCCATGTGTGTAATCCAAATAACTCTTCTTAGCTTCTTTTCAATTCTAAAACTGCTAACTCATAGATTAAGTGATTGTTACTAGGCTATCTTCTCCACACCACATTTGAACACAAAACAGTTGGCACAGAATTGACTGCAAGGCCCTGACTAGCCACGTTTCCATGTCACTCTGCAGGTTTGCTGTAATGGCCTGTTGCTGGGCCTTGGACCCGGAGGAGAGGCCTAAGTTTCAGCAGCTGGTCCAGTGCCTCACAGAGTTCCATGCCGCCCTGGGAGCCTACGTCTGACTTCTCTCCCAGACCCACAGCTCGGAAGAAAGTGCCTGTTGCAGATGCTTTTTGCCTGTAGCGCAGGGCCTGCAGAAGCACCTCTGTCTCCCAGAACACTGTGCCTTAGGAATGCTTTCAAACCTGAACTTCTAAAGACAGACTTCATGTGGAGTATTTTCTAGATACCACTTTTATTAGGTTGAACTGAAAGGGGTTTTGTAAATTTTTTGGCCAAAAATTTTTTAAAATATAGTTACTTTGGACTAGGGGGTGCATTCTTAAAAAATAAACAGTTTGAAAAATTGTTTAGACACAGATATTTGGAATAGCTGTCTTAGTGCCAACTGCTTTTATTTTTATGTTTTACTTCATTGAGGTAATATAGGTGACCTACCTTTAAAGCTATTTTAATATTTTTGTCACTGCTTTTGGGAATGGTTTGTCTTCAAAACATGGTACTTTTCTTAGGAAAAACAGCATAAAAAAATGCCTGATTTGCCTTAGACAAGGAAAGACAGTATATTAGCAGAAGGAAAATTGAAGAAAAGGTAAAGAGAAAAATTTAAAAACAACAACAGCAAAAGCCATAGTGCCCTGCATAGAAAATTGCTTGTTTAGTGAACGTGGCTCTGCTCTCTTGTTTGGGGAAGCAGTGGCTGCGTTCATCACATCTCAGCCTTCCTGTGAGCCAGAAGAAGGCTGGGGCAGGCTCATAGAAGCAGTGGTGACCTTATTTATTTTTGCTCTCTGGGCAAGGAGCTGATATGGTTCCAGAAAGTGAACCCTCTCTACGCCTGCGGCTCCCTCCGTGTGCACCTGGGCTTGTGTACGCAGAGCTGGTGCTTCAGTTGCTGTGGGTTTGGGTTGTTGGGTTGTTTTTTTGTTTTTAGTTTAAATTGGTAATTTTTATGCTTCTCTTCAAGGCTGGCTTAAGTATAAATTTGTTTTTTAAAACACTTGGAAAATTAAAGAACTCATTTTATATGACGGTATTCAAATACTGCTCAAAATGTGTGATTGGTAGTTGTGTCTTGGAAGTCTTTGAACATGCAACTGCTGGATAGTTGTGTTTGATCTCATGAGAGTGTGCCCCAGGTTCAAAAACCCCTATAAAAGGGCAGCTGACTCTGTTTAGCCTCTGTGGCGTGTGAAGTTGGAATTACTATTACAAGGAAGTATTACATGGAGCTGTCTCTCCAGAGCCAATAGATAGCATGTGTTTCATTGACCTAAGGGAGAGTCAAGTGAGCCTGCGAATTGACTGGGCCTACAGTGGCCTGCCTCTCTGTCCATCCTCTCAGGGCTGTGAGGGAGAACACAGAGGTGTTATATTAAAATAAGCATTACGAGTAAGCAGAATATCTGAAAAGGCAGCCCCCACAGTACAAGCTCCCACAAGCAATCAGGACCTTGATGTCCTACACACACTGTCCTCACACAACCTGATATGCTAATGTTCTGTCTACACAGCCTAACGTGCTGGTGTTCTGTCCACACAACCTAACGTGCAGATGTTTTGTCCACACACACACTTACGTGCTGGTGTTCTTTCTGTTCATGATGTGCTTCATCTTCACATGTCTCGGTTTTAAAATGTTTCTTTTAATGTATTTGTAACTTGGAGATGCTTTGTTAATAACCTACATCTTAGAAGGCAGTCAACAAATCCTAGGGAGTACGTCACCTTCATAGAGCAATCAGCTTTTCCCGCCTTTTCCAACATTCAATGCACTCTTTTTATCTTCAAATGAGAACAATGTTTAGAAGTCACAGTTCAGTGTATAGAATTGCTTTGAAAAAAAAAAAAAGGCAGCTAGGTGGTGGCACACGCCTTTAATCCCAGCATTCTAGAGGCAGAGGCAGGTACATCTCTGTGAGTTTAAGGCCAGCCTGGTCTACAAAGCGAGTTCCTGGACAACCAGGACTGTTACACAGAGAAACCCTGTCTGGGACTGGAGAGATGGCTGGTAGTTAAGTCTGCTCATAGCTCGTCTAGGGTGCCTGAGTTAGGATCCCAGAACACACAGCAGGCGGCTCAGTCACCGGGAACTCCAGCCCCAGGGGATCCCTCTGACTCCCACAGGTGCCAGGCACACACACACACGATGTCATAAATTTACGAAGGCGTGCGTTGAGCGCACACGTGTTTAAGGTAAAGTGAAGATGCGCTTCACTTTGCTTTGGGTTTTGTTAAGCTCTTTTGCATAGGCACATGTGCATGCTTTTGCTTCAGTAGGTGATAAGGGAAGAAAAGGACAGTTCCAAGCTTTCCACAGCTGGTCCTCCTCCAGTGGCTTGTATAGCTTGTGACTACCTCTGAGCTTTATCCCCCACCCCCACTCCTGCCCTCCGCCAGAAAAACGTAGCTGTATAAAAAAGAAGCAAGTTGATGGAGCACCAGATGTGACGCTGTAGGCTGTCTTTGCTGATAGTACTTTTAAAATATTTTGGTATAGCATCTCGCAGTGTAGCCCAGGCTAGGCTCAAAATTTGCAGCCATCCTCCTGCCTGGCTAAAAGTAAAACCACCATGTCTAGCTTTGTAATGATTTGCAGTTTGAAACTTATCATCTTGGGGGCTGGAAGATGGCTTAGGGGTTAAGAGCACTGGTTGTTCTTCCAGAGGCCCTGAGTTCAATTCCCAGCAACCACATGTTGACTCAGAACCATCTATAATGAGATCTGGTGCCCTCTTCTGCCATGCAGGCAGAACACTGTGCAGATAATAGATAAATAAATCTTCTAAAAAGTTATCTTTAAACAAAAATTTGAGATTAACACCATGGTGCCGAAAGTTTCATTTGGAGTCAGTGTTTCTGGTTATCTTTTTTAGATTTTGACCTTCTGCTTTTTTTGCATCTGAGAGTTAACACAGGTTATTAGGTGATCATAGTGATAGCAACCAAAAAATAGTCACTCCACAGTATCTCAAAGGAGGTGGGTTCCAGGTCCCAAATCCACAGATGCTGAAGGCCCTTAAAATGGCTTCTCTCTAGGTCACCAATAGAGTGTGAATAGTTGCCCGGCTGTGCTCGTAGAGAACGGTAGTTGAAAATCCATACATGTTTAATGCAGTTTCCCAAATCTTCTGGTCTAAGGTTGGTTGAGTTCAAAGACATAGAACAGAGAGCAGGCTAACTGTGTAGTTTTACTTTTTTTTCCCTCTGCAGGTCTGAAATAAAAACCCTGGTTTAGTACACTGATCCCAGGATGTCTTTCCCTTTCTGTTGCTGTACATGATGAGGTCCTGTGTGTGTGTGTTTGTGTGTGTGTCTGTCTGTCTGTGTGTCTGTCAGTCTGTGTGGTATGTGTGTGTATGCGAGTGCACATGTGCACACAGGTATGAGGTGAATGTTAAATGTCTTCCTTAGTCTCCATCTTAATTTTTTGTTTATTTACTTTTGGTTTTTTAAGACAGGGTTTTTCTGTGTAGCCCTGGCTGTCCTTGCTTTGTAGACCAGGCTGGCCTCATACTCAGAGATCTGCCAGCCTCTGCCCAGATTGCTGGGATTAAAGGCCGCCATGCCCAGCTCCATCTTAGTTTTCTTAAGACTAAGCATCTCACTAAATCTGGAATTTGCAAGTTTGCTAGACTGACTGCCCAACAGACTATAGGGATCCACCTGTTTGTGCTTCCGCAGTCCTGGAAGCACAGTCACGTGCTGCCGTTACTGATTTTTGTGGGTGTAGGGGATAGAACTTGGGACCTCTGGTCTGGCGAGATGGCTCAGATTGTAAAAGTGCTCCGTCAAACCTGATGTCCAGTTCAATCCCTAGGACCCTTGCGGTGGAAGATGAGAACTGACTCACAAGTTGTATCTGATCTCCACTGTGTTGTGGCATGCATGTGTGTGAGCACAAACAGGTAACCATCATGAAGAAGATGCAACAACTCAGGTCCCTGTGCTTGCAGGGCAAGCACTTTACCACCTGAGCCATCTTCCCAGCTCCACATGCTGTGATAGGAAAATGAGACTACCAGCTAGCTGGGTCCTTTTGTGAGAAGCTATGAACATTCTTATAGGATGTTTCTTGGAAACATCTTGCTGGAACTGCAGCACATGGGTACACATGACTATTAGGCATTCTAGAAAAGAGAAATTTTAAGAATCTATTTTATGTGTATGAGTGTTTGCCTGCTTGTACATACATGTGTGTGCCTGGTACCTATGGAGGCCAGAAGAGGGTATCATATGACCTGAAACGAGTTACAGATAATTGTGAGCCACCACATATGTGCTGGGAATGGAACCTGGCTTCTCTGCTAGAGCAGTGACTGCTCTGAGCTAAGTAAGTCTGCAGCCCAGAAGTTATATTTTGTTGGGTTTTAAAAAGTAGCTTTACTGAGATATAATTGATAATTAAATGTGTGCATTCAAAGTAGATGGACTTTGATATGTTCATTGTTGAATGGCCACCAACCACAGTCTAGTTCAGTTTGTCTTATTTTAGGTTTTGTCTTCATCGGTTTTTGTTTGTTTGTTTGAGACAGGACCTTACAGTGCAGCCCAGGAGGTTCTGACTGTGGCCGAGGCTGGCCATGCATTCCTCCTGCTTTAACCTCTTCAACGCTGGAATAAAGTGGGTCACCATTGTGCCTAGTTCTCCAGCTCAGACCTCACTCCTGAAAGAAATCCAGTGCCCATTTGCTCACATTCCTTTCCCACTTCTTTTAAGGTTGGTTGGTTTGTTTGTTTGTTTATTTATTTATTTATTTATTATGTATACAGGATTCTGTCTGCATGTACACCTGCAAGCCAGAAGAGGGCACCAGATCTCCTTATTGATGGTTGTGAGCCACCATGTGGGTATTGGGAATTGAACTCAGGTCCTCTGGACAGGCATCTTCATCTCTGAGCCACCTCTCCAGCCCTCCTTTCCCACTCTTAGCCTTAGGCAGTTACTAATCTGCTTATCTCGATTCTGAACTTTCCATTAGTATAAGCTCTGGTAGCAGATACAAATACTCTTGATCCCCTGGCCTCGGCAGTAAGATTAGAGGTGTGCAGTATCAAGTCCAGCTAGATATTTTATTTTAACTTAGTTTTATGTGTGTGTGCTCTGTGTGTGTGTGTAGGGCAGAGATATCTTCCTCTTTTGCTCTCACTGAGTGTCTAGACTAGCTGGCTAACAAGCTTCATGAATTCTCTCATCTCTTCCTCCCCAGCATTGGATTACAGGTTTACACGGTCACACTTGGCTTTTGTGTATGTGCTGGGGATTGAACCCAGATCTTTGTGGTTCTGTGATAGATGCTTTGCTGACTAAGCCACCACCAACACTCCCCCCCCCCCCCGCGCCTAGGTCCGTCAGCTTAAACTAGCTCTATGTAGTCACAAAAGTATGTGTATTTGGGCTGGAGAGATGGCTCAGTGGTTAAGAGCTTTGCCTGCTCTTCCAAAGGTCCTGAGTTCAATTCCCAGCAACCACATGTGCTCACAACCATCTGTGATGAGATTTGGTGCCCTCTTCTGGCCTACAGGGATACATGCAGGCAGAACACTGAATACATAATAAATAAATAAATCTTTTTTTAAAAAAAAGTATGTGTATTTAAAGAGCACTTTAGGATTTGTCTTCAGAGATCAGCGACTCGAGGGGGTTCTGAGTTCAATTCCCAGCAACCACATGTGCTCACAACCATCTGTGATGAGATTTGGTGCCCTCTTCTGGCCTACAGGGATACATGCAGGCAGAACACTGAATACATAATAAATAAATAAATCTTTTTTTAAAAAAAAGTATGTGTATTTAAAGAGCACTTTAGGATTTGTCTTCAGAGATCAGCGACTCGAGGGGGTTGGCCGCCATTCCTGGCTTCACAGAAACATCAGAGTTACTATTATGAGTAAAGATCCTTCGGCCCCAACTTGTCTGCAGCCAGAATGGCCTTGGCCTGACCAGGCCAGGAAGAGTGCACGGTGTTTGTGTTTGAGTTCTGTATTGGAATCTCTAGGCAGTGCCCCTTTGGCCCACAGATGCCTCAGCTGAAGGAGAGGGTGGTGAGAGGGTGTAGTGAGCTGACAGCCATCTTGGTCACCTAAAGAGATTCTTGTTTTGTGGTAAATGCTCCCATAGGATCCTCCTCAGCCCTTCTGGGAAGGCAGGAAATGGAAGAGACAGCCTGGCCTGTTGGGCTTGGTAGGAAGTTCCCTACTCCACTTTCCTTGACCTTCAGGTCCTGCACACTTTAGGCACCTTTGTTGTTGGCCTCAGCCCCTGGCTCGTGCTGCGCACGTCCCTCTTGAGGAATTCTGGTCTCTTTCCACAGGATGTGGCCCTTAGGTGCATTAAAATAGTATAAGATCTGGTAGAGGATATAAATACTGGATTTTCCCATCACCGCCTCCACACGCCTCCGCATAGCTGTGCTTTAGAGATAGCCTAACTCCCTTATTTTACAAATGAAGGAAATGGAACTCACTGTTGCTTGTGGGCATAAGGTGTGTAGCAGGCTGTTTCTTGTGTTGGTGTATTATAGGAAGTGGGGTGTGCTTTTCCAGGAAGGGAAATGAATTTGATAGGACGCTGACCTACACCCCATTAATAGTCATTTTAATAAACACCTGTCAAATGAGAACAGATTCATGATTTTGGTTTTCTGGACCCATGGACAGCATGCTATTGGTTAAAAATGAGGTTGCCAAGGAGGGAAGGTTGGGAGGTAAGTGTGCCGTGAGGGTCTAACATCCAGAAGTGGAGACTTTGGTCAGGTGATAGAAACTCAATGAAAGGTTCACGTTAGAGAGTGGTGCAGTCGCTGTTCCAGCAGTGTTAGTGGCAGGCAGCTGTTGCCACTGGCATGGGACTGATTACCCACTGTCCTGTCCAGTTTGCAGTCGAGCAAATGGAAGTTGAGCTCAGTTGCATAAGTAGTGCTGTGTTTTAATCCAGGGAGTCTGGCCAAAACACCGTGTCCTTGACGTGAGATGAAAGGATTTGCAAGGGTGGCAGGACATCTTAGGAGACCCTGCCTATTGGTCTCAACACGTCTAATGGTGTGAGAGGCAGTATTACTGATTGGGAGTACAAGGTTGAGTAGGGGCTTGCAAGCCTTGTAGGAGCTAGAACTCTACAGAGGGAAATTAGAAAGGGAGCTGGCCAGGAACAAATGAAAAAGGGGCCAGAGCTAAGCCAGAGCTATTGATACTACCCTGGTTGATCATCACATTTTTCTTCAGAAGTTTGGTTATAGTGGAATCTGCTGTAACAAATAGTAAGGTAAATGTTTGCCTCTTATATTGTAGTCCAAAGGCGGAGGGTATCTAAGGACCCATCTCAGGCGCCTTCCATCCTGTCCTTCCACATCACAGGCCATTTTTATGGGACTGCGTGGCCAGTGCTGGGTTGCGACATCACTGCAACTCTCAGAAGAGGACACAAACAGAGTGAAAAGTCATTTTCTTATAAGTGATAGAAAAGCTACTCGCATCCCTTCTGCTGCTCTGTCTGGGAAGACGTGAGCACCAGCTACAGGGACATCATCTACAAAGAGCCTCAACGGGGCCTCTGGTTGGGAGAGAATGGATTTGGAAATAGCAGCCTACCAAAGAAGAGAAGGGTTGATGGAGGAGTTAATCAAGAACTGGGCTTTCCTGGACAGCTGTGAGGCTAGCAGCCCTCTAGACTTTTGACTGATGGCTTTGTCATGCCCTCAAGTTAAGCAAAGTATCTGAGCCAAGATACTGAAGATCTGACTACCATGAGCCTAAGGGTTCCCACAGTAAATATGGGACGAGGGCAGAAAGTCAATGAATGAGAGGTGGTGGTTTGTGACTGCAGTAGAATCTGTATTTGAGCCCAAAGCATCTTAGTTCTGAAGGATAAGACTCCTGCAGCCATAGTTTGGGAGGTGGAGGGATTGGGGTGGGACAGTCACAGCATAGGCGTGGTCAGCGGTGGCGTCCTAGGATACAGCACCCTCTACTCTCTGTTAGCTCGATCTAATGCAACACCTGAGGTGACTGAGGGAAAGAGGAGAGCTTATGTTCACTTACAGTTTGTGGAGGTTTCAGTTCACATGGGGCTGGCCCTCTTGCGCTTGTGGCGAGGCAGTATGGCATGGCAGGTTGATGACATGGGAGATTGCATATGGTGGACTAAATGGTTCCTTGATGGTAGCCAGAAACCAGAAAGGAAATGTCAGGATCCTAGTATTCATTTTAAAGTTATGACCCCTTTTGGCTGGAAGACCTCTAAATAGGCCCCACCTCTTAAAAGCTCTTCCCCCTCACAATAATGCCCTGAACTGAGGACCAAACTTTAACATATGGCCCAAACTGTAGCATCATCTGGTCCCCGACCCTCTACTTCACAAGTGGTTTGTTTTCTACTTGTGACATTGAATTTGCATGTGTGTGTGCATGCACGGACACACACACACCCCTTGTGCCTTCACATGATATCTCATCTGTCTAATGTTGCTCCATCCCTCCTGTAGTCTAGGCAAAGCTTTTGTTCTGTACAACCCACCTCAGAAGGTTCTTCTGGATCCTTGGCCTCTCGAAGTCTCCGTCTTCAGTCTGGGCACCATCAAGTTGCCCATGTTTCTACCCCACCCCATTATTTGTAGCTTATAACATGAGTGCCACATGAGCCTATGGGGAACATTTAGATTATGGGAGAGACTGGGCCTGATTGTAAGCTTGGGTGTGTTTTCTAAGGCCCTCTTGACCACACGGGAGCTCTCCAATTAGCATCCCAGCTGTCATTCATCATCTTCCTCTTCTCTGGTCTCTCCCCAGCCTCCCTTGAACTCAGCTCTAGTCAACAGCTCCTCTCTTGCCAGACAGTGTTCCCACTCCAAGATATTTTCTTTATCAGAAGGGCTTCATGTTTGCCTCCTTGCTCTTCCTGGACCCCTCAGACCTTGTTTTCCTACCAATGACTTTCTCCCCTTCCATCACCCTCCCTGCCTTCCTGTGGATGGAATGTTGAGATGCCGCTTCACAACGAGTCTCCTCCAGTCCATTCAGGGTCTGTTCTGATTTGGGTGCAGGATCCTTGCTTCCTGAAGTGGTGGCTCCATCTGTAAGTCCCAGACTCCAGAGTTGCCAGGTTTAGTGACTCAGTGACCTTTGACAACACATCGTCCTGCTTGAAATGCCTTCCTCCCACACCTCGTTGTTCTTTCCAGGCTTCTGCCTGCCCCCTCCCAAAGTTTTGGATTCCTGTGGTTCCTGTTTCAGTCTTGAGCACCTGCCTCTCAGCGCCCTTTTCTGTGCTCAGCTCCTCTGAAGGACCGTCTGGCATCCCTCAATCCCAGCAGTGAATTTAGCCCCTCTATAGCCTCCACAGGGCCATCTGGGAGCCACTTTACCGCTCTATAGTTCTTCCTGATCATTGTGGGTGGAACTTGTAGTCTCTTGAGAGTCCTCGCCAGACTCCACTGTCCCAGGCAGCTTCTCCTTCCATTCTCCCAGGTGCCTCATTGGTTACAAGAGGTTTTCGATTATCTGTTTTGATGATCACTTAGGCTCTAAGAAATTGTTATGGGAAATAGTTCAACCAGTGCTACCTATGTGAACAAAGTATGTGTGGTGTGGTGAAAGGGAGGGAGAGAATATATGTGTGTGCTGTCTATTGTAAGTTCCCCAAACAGAGAAGGGCTACTCTACCTCCTCTACAATTTCCTTTAGTTTAGGGTTTATTAAACATTACTTCTTGGAGCCCGTCATTTTACTGACTAAATAAAAGCAATCTTGCTACTTCTCACTGAGAAAATACGTGTATGGAATTCATTATTCTAAAAGTTTTTATTGGCAAGAAAAAAATTACTGAATATATTAAAAAAGCTTAGAGGATGATATCCAGAGACAGGGCTAGCAAAGCCCGCAAAACGGAGAGACGGACTTAACCTCAGTGCTGACCTGCAGAGAGAGCCATGTCTAGGGTTTCGTTTTTTATGAAACCCCTACAGGCAGGGGCCTTCTCCCACAGCCTGTCTTTCTGCTCACACTCTGGCCCATAATTACTCAACCTACAGTGTCCAGCTAGTCCCCACAGTTGCTTTCCTCGTAGAAGTAGAAACTTCAACATGATGACCCTGACTTCTGCATCTAGGCCTGAGACCACAAGGCGCCTGCTAGGTTTGGGCTCAACCTGTGACTGTGAGCCACTGAGGAAATGGCCTGTGACCTGCCGTCACCCATGTCCTGCCTGGTCTGTTTACTCAAAGGAACATGAGCTACAATGCTGCTCTACAGAGTTGCCACTGTCGGCTGCTCTTCCCTGGAGGAGACACTGTGCCCACAGAATGGTTTTGCAACAAGTAGCCTGTCTCCCTGCTGCCTGGGAAATTGGGCTCCTCGAGACAACCTTCTGTCGAGAAATCAGTACACAGTACCTTGTTACAAAGTTACAGATGCTCTTCCCTACCAGGCCCAGGTTACTAAAAAGATGCTTTGAAACTGTTTTTGTGAAGTTCTACTGAAATGTAGGTTTTGCTACATTTTTGTATTTGCTGCAGTAAGTGTTGATTCCCTTTTTGAGACAAAATGTCAAATGCTGAATATAGGCTCAGGATTTATGGCTGGGTCAATAAATTCTTAACAAGAAGAAAAAGCTAGTTTTGAAGCCTTCTAAGGCCTCTCTTTATTCTTGCAACCCTTTTAGGAGTATTTTTAAAACATTGCTCCTCATGTTAATTTTGCGCTCAGAAGGACTATAACCTGCTGTCTGCTTTAGCTCTCTCTTTATTCACTTCCAGATGCACTTAGGTGCTTTTTGTTTTTTATTTTTGTTTTTTTCAAAACAGGGTTTCCCTGTGTAGCCCTGGCTGTTCTGGAACTCTATAGACCAGACTGGCCTTGAACTCAGAGATCTGCCTGCCTCTGCCTCCCAAGTCCTGGATTAAAGATGTACACCAATATGCTCAATATTTCTTAAAATTCTTAAAGATTTCCTTTTTACCTATGTTAATTTTTGAGCATTTGGTTTTTTGAGAACAGATTGTACACCACTACTGCGGGCTTTTTATTTTCTTAAAAAAAAACTAAGAGTGATTTTTGAAGGTCTTGAAAGCTATGTATGCTTTTACTGTCTATCCATGGTGGCTTTTTTCCTCGTATGGTTTCTCTGACCCTATTCCTTGTTTGTCACAATCTCTAGGCTCAGCATCAAGCCTGTGTCTCATTTGTTGTGTTGACTCAGTGATTTAGCTCGCTGGCTGCTTCTAATACTCATTGGTCAACTTATTAAACCTTAACTTGTTTTTGCTACATTTCAGCCACATGCAGTTACCAGTCTAGGATTGTTCATTCCTCAAGGGGTACGTTTTCTTGCCCACTCAGAACCCAGGATGAAGATGAAGTGGTACCTTTCACTCCTTTGCCTGGTGGTGAGGCACCTTCTGATGACCCTGGCTCTCCTAAGTACTCTGTCAGTGTACATTTCAGGTCTGAAACTTCTAGAAACTGGGGCTTCAAGTCAGAGTCTTTAGAATAAACTACTGGCTGTGTACATAAAGGGGTGGAATCAGTGTGGAGTGTGTACTGTAGTGGCTATGCCTCTCGTACAGGATCATGGGTGGCTTCTGCAGCTTAGAGGCATGCAGACTGTGACAGTTACTGTTAAGTATTAACGTTGCCTGGGAGAATGGCTTCTGGGTATGCCTGTGGGGGAGTATCTTGATTATGTTAGTTGAGATGGAAAGATTTCACAATGTGGGTGGCACCATTCCTGGGATGGGATCCTGAACTGTATGTAAATGGAGTAAAGGAGCATAGCAGCAACATGCATTCATCCTTCTTCTCTGCTTCCCGTCCATACTTTCGCCGTGAGCTAGAATCACCCTTTCTCCTTCAAGTTGCTTTACGTTTTTTTTCAGTTTTATTTATTTCATTTTATGCGTGGTGGGGCGTGCATCCTTGCCAAGCCACAGCGCATGTGTGCCGTCAGAAGATAACGTGTGGGAAATGGTTCATCTCTTCTACCATGATCAAACTCATGCCATCAGACTTGAGCCATTTGGTAGCTCATAAGTTGCTTTTGTCAAGAGTGTTTTCTGATAGCAGCTTAAGACACTAGCCACCGTCCATCAACCATGCCCCACCTGTCCTGTAGACCCAACAAAGACACTAGCTACCACCCTGCCTGTCCTTTAGATCTGACTAAGACACTAGCCACGCTCCATCAGCCATGCCCCGCCTGTCCTTTAGATCCATGAAGGCTGTTTTCATTTGTTTAATCCATTCCACCAGTCAGACTCCTTCCTGGTCCTGTCAGGTCAGGTTCTTCAGGTCATTTTAGGTCAGGTGCTTGGAGTCTGCACGTTGCCTTGAAAGCCAGACACACTTACACGTTTCTGTACTCCCAGAACCCCATTAGAACTAATGCAGGCCAGCCTGAGCTACATGGAATTTTCTTGTCTCACCAAAACAAAACACAAAAGGGGGGAAACGGCAGTTCAAAGGAAGAGAGCAAAGCACTCTGAGTATTTCTGAGAATTATAGACCTGGGCTATGAGTTCCCCTTTGGAATGAAGACCTCAAATGTCACATGGCCCTCAGCATCCTTGCACAAGTTTGCTGCTGCTGTGGTTAGGATGTGGAATGTCTCCCCCTGAAGGTTCATGTGTTGAAGGTTTGGTGGTGCTACTTGGGAAGGTTCAGGAACTTCAGGAAGTGGTGTCTAACTCGAAGAGGTAGGTCACTGGGCATGTCCTTGGGGACCTTATCTTGTCCCGTGTGTGTGTGTGTGTGTGTGTGTGTGATGAAAAGTCAGTTATAGTTTATGTCTTTTCATAAAGTTACAACCACCCCTTCTCCCTCTGCTGCTGCTGCTGTTGTTTCTTCCTTCTTCTCCTTCTCCTCTTCCTCCCCCTCCTTCTTCTTCATCTTCTTCTCCTCCTCCTCCTCCTTCTCCTCCTCGTCCTTCTCCTCCTCCTTCTTCCTCTCCTT
>PVIU01002860.1:0-26583 GCA_004026605.1 Ondatra zibethicus
CCAGGTGCAGCCGGGACAGGGTCCAGATGAATCCGCGGAGGCTGGTTGGGCGAGGTTCTCGGTCCCAAAGGCAGGCCTACTGAGGGTTGCCCTCTCCTCTCTGCTTGGCTCCGTGGGACAAAGGAGGCCCCCTAGCAGGGGACTCGCCCTTCCCCCAAGGCCTCAGCCCGGGTGGGCCGAGCTCAGGTGCAGCCGGGACCAAACTTGTACATTTTCTTGTTGGAGTGAACTCTGATGGGCACAGTACCTTGGCTAATTACTGGCAGAACAGGGATCAAAACCCAGTTCTCTGTGCTTCGACTCCAGTGTGCTGACAGAGTCTCTTCCTCTGCTGTGTTCTTCAAAGAAGGATGAGTTGAAAGCCCCATGCTCTATTTTGAGATCACACTCATGAAAGAAAATGTTTGCCTTCCTTACCCATCTACTAGTGTGCTTCTTTCTCTCCGGGTTGAACTGCTGTTCAGAGACAGGATGCAATGAGTCCTTCTGAGAAGGAAGGGCATTGTAGGTTCTCCCTGGGATGACATGACAGACAGGAATGGGCATATCTGTCTGCTGTGGATTATTTCTGGAGAAGAGTCAGTTAAGACATTTGTTCCTTTAAAGATTAAACTCACTCCAGTAAATGGGTGTGGGGGTCTCATTTGCAGTGGATGCTCATGGTCACTGGCATATGGGCAAACCCTCAAATTACAACAAAAATCTCTGGAAGCACTAGCTGTCGACATCCCAGCCTGGGTCACTGATCAAATATTTATTGAACTTTCATTCATCTAAGCCAATAGCTTCCTTGCTGTTCATCAAACAACATAAATATCCTCTTGCCAAAGAAGATCTCTGCATCATCAATATGCTATTAATAGAATCTGCATGCTAATAATATTTTATGTAGCCCAGTCTGGCCACAAACTCACTACATAGCCAAAGATGAAACTGAAGTTCTGAATAACCTGCCTCAACTTCCTGAGTGATAGGATTACAAATATGCATGTACATGCATACATATATTACAACATGTCCAGTATATGCAGCACTGTGGATCAAACTTAGGTGTATGCTGAGCAACCACATTACTAACTGAGCTACATCTTGAACCAAAGTATTTGTACTATAAGTGCCCTAACTTCATCCAAAATTACTCAAAAAGTTCTTCCTACAATCTTGCAGAAAGGAAATTATTTTCCCATAGCACTTTACTGATTCAATATTTTATAATGATTCAATATTAATGCCTATCTGCTTGTTTCACACAGGTCTGGGGCTCTAATCGAAAACCAATCTTCCTATTTAGATGAACACCTATGGCAAATATTATCTGAGAGCCCATAGGAAGGCAAACATGTCTTTCATATGCTGGCATTAAAAAAAACTTTTCTTACTGACAAAATATTCATATTCTAGAATAAATGAAAGGAAGAAGCCACACAACCATGATGACATGGCTTGCACCACTATCACATTCATAGATTTCCATAGTGGGCACTAGAGTCTGTACCAGTTACATCTCTTGTTGCTTGAACAAATAACCAGACAGAAGCAATATAAAGAAAGATGACTTTAACTTTCCCTCACAGTTGGAGAATATAGTCCCTTGTGGCATATAAGTCATGATGGCTGGCACTAGAGGTCACAGGACATCTGCAGTCAGGAAACAGAGAGAGAAGTAGATGCTGATATTCATTTCACTTTCTTCTTTTTGTTAAATTGGGTAATTAGGATGGGTCTCCCCACCTCAATTGACAGGTATTCCCAGAAGCTCCTTTCCCAAGTGATCCCTAATCCTGTCAAGTTGACAGTCAATGTAAACTACCACAGTGGCCTCCACAGCAATCCTGTTGATCACTCCTCCAACTGCTATGATCTGGATGCTACTGTGAGATGTGGTTCAGAATGAGATGTGGTCAGCAGTATTCCTGAAAGAGAAGCCAGGAAGAAAGAAGCAAAGCAGGCCTCAGCTCATCCTTTGCAGGACTGCCCTAAATCATGGCACCCACTAAAAGTGCTTTCAAAACAAGTGGAAAGAAAGGAACACAGACAAGTCTACACTCATCAAATGAATGCCAAAGAGTAAGACTAAGTGAATCTGCAGATCTGCACATTTGCCTTTAGTTCCCCTTTCATGTGAACATGATTCTAAAAAAGGCAATTAAATAACTCTAAAGAGGCTCTTTTACAAGCAAAAAGAAAGATTTGAGGGGATGAGATAACACTGTTACATAGTTTATTGAAAAACCTTTTTTTTGTCTTTGCTATATATGAATGACAGTTTATCATACAGTCAGTGGCATCAAAAATGAGGAGAAATAGGGATTGTTTTGTAAAAAAAAAAAACTTAAAATAAGACTTCAATCACTTTGACCACAAATATTTCTCTGTTGTTCAATTTTTAATTTATCCCTCTGTATTTAATTCCCAGGCCTATTTCCATACAGCACAGGGTCCCCTGAGGGATAGAAAATCATCATCACTAAGGGTTGTCTTAGGAAACTAGAAATTCATGAAGCTTATGATACATGCACACTCTTACGTTTATCCAAGACCAGATAATTGAAAAGCTGTAGGTAAAGATGCTATGATCATAGATGGGCCGGTGATAAGAGGCTGGGGGTACTACTCTAGTATAAACCCCTAACCCATGCTGTATCCTGACACCAAGCTTTATAGGATATACACTGAGGTTAAACTAGTATAGCATGTGCTGGGAATATATACAGTACCAGGCACTTCAGGGATCAAACACATGAAGAAGAGGTATAGCATGTTTGGGAAAAAAGTGTAAAATGGAACATGAGGACCACATTGAACACTATAAAGCCTCAGCCTCGAGCAAGGGTCATGAAACAAAGACGAGACTCTGGGAACCTGTGACACCATTAAACCAGCACACTACCTGCATGGTCAACGTCCTGAGAAGCAGGAGATAAATACTCCTGGAGTCCAAGCCAGGGTTTGCATAATCATTGCTACACGCTCATGTGTCTTGAGAAGCAGGAGATAAATACTCCTGTAGTCCAAGACAGGGTTTGCATGATCACTGCTACACGCTCATGTGTCTTGCTGTAGAGAGATTACTGTATCTCAAACTCTTTCTACATAAAGAATCCAAGTTTTTCTTCCATTTCTCCAAACAGATTTTACACCAATTTTGTTTTCTGCCTTCCACTTATGCCGTTCCCCATAATGCTACTGCATACCCACTGAACCATTTAACCATACAGCATGAGTGTACCATTCTCCCACAGCACCTGTCCTCCATCTACTCCCTCATGATATCAGGTATGACTCATACATCAAGAGCATCAGTATACCCAGAGCTAGCCAGAAAAACAGATCTCTTAGTAAACATTCTGCATTTTGATAGCCAAGTCTATATCAATGAGCTTCCTGACTTAGGAAACATTGATGATCATTCAAGTCTTCCTCCCAGACTCCATATGCTTAGCTCTAGACTAAGGCAGAAATGCATTCTCAAGCTATATCCTCCTGTCCTTCCATGCATCTTACTCCTTGTCAGCTTCTCCTACTACCTTATGGGAGATCTAGACCAGCTTATAATTTTAAAGTATCTGCCTTGAACAAAGTAATTACCTTCACAGTTCCCTGATTTTGTTTTCATTATCCTTTCTGCCCAGGGAATCCTTACTGTCCTCAGTTCACCTGTAGATCTTCAAATTATTTATCTGCTACTTCCTACAAAACATGTTAAATCAACTCTCTCTACCTCCTCTTCCAATAGTTGGCCAACACAGACTCCATTTTTTAAAAGAAAATTGTTTTTCTTTTATCTTTTGTGTGTGTGCACATGCATGTGCATGCACTTTTTTTTTTCTTTTGCTGGCTTTGAAAGGAGAGAAATACTGAGAAATGGGGTCTATAGGGACAGAAATCTGGGAGGGGGGGTAGGGATGGAGAAATAACATGACCAAATATATAAAAGTTTTTAAAATAAACTTACAAAAGAAAATATAAATAAATTGATATGCATATAAAAGGATTATTTTATGAAATGAAAGAAATATAGGTTAAGAAAGTAGTCTAATTGATAGCATGCTTGTCTAGCATGCACGAGGCCCTGGGTTTGATCCCCGATACTGCATAAACCAGGCTTACTATTGCAAGTCTATAATCCTAGAACTCTAGAGATGGAGGCAGCAGGTAAGCACAGGGCAGGCAAGTTCAAGGTAAGCCTGAACTACATAAGACCTTGTCTCAAAAACAAAGAAGATAGAGAGAGAGAAGAAACACTGTAGTCATTGGAAAATGGGGCCCTTCATATCCACTCACTAAGTACTGGATGTTAAGTCTCTACACCACAGCCTAGCACAGGAGCAGAGAATTCAGTGTGCACTTGGCATGAGTGGAATGCATCTAACATGCAGTTTGTGGTCTCACCTTCATGCCTCTTTTCCATTCTGGGTTTGGAAAACCCCCACACCTCTTATTTTCTATAGCCCAGCAAAAAGTCAGACTCCAGACACAAACAGGGACATTATTTAGATGAAAGAACATTTTCTGCAGTCATAGTTTGCAGAACCTTGCCAAGAAATAGCAAAGAAAAGCAATATAAATGTTAATAGGAACTTGTCTACTCACTTTTACTTAGCCTAATCTCCTGTAGCTCAACAAAGAAGGAATTACAGCTGAAGGGTCAGGAAAATGGGGACCCCAAAATGCAGAAGCTCAGAGGACTGGACTGACTACAGATTCAGGAGGATATCCGATTTTCAGGTCAACAAGCTTCCACAGAAAACAGAACACGGAGCTTCTTGGGGCTTTTCCATGAAGGGAAGCAGTGTTCTTGCTCTGGGACCTATGCTCCTGGGAAGGCATGAAATAGTGCCTGCCATGTTTGGTTATGATGTGTGGCAAAGATAAGAAGTAGTTTCCATGACCCTTTGTCCAAAAGGCAGATAAATAAACCAGTAGAGACAAGACAGTATGTGGTACATGTTCCTAAAGGGCAGGCTCCAGATGTTACACGAACAAGGAAGAAAAGAGCATCACTGCCTGGTAGTGTTAGAACACACTCTTCATCTCAGAACTTGGGAGACAGAGACCAGTGGATTTCTAAATTCAGGCCCAGACAATTCTACAGAGTGAGTTCCAGGACAACCAGGGCTACTCAGAGAAACCCTGTCTCTAAATAAATAAATGAATGAATAAATAATTTTTTAAAGTTTTTTTTTTTTTAAGGTCTCACTGGGTTAATGGTGCAGGACAGTGCTAGGTCAGGGAAAAAGAACCTCACAGAGAGGATGCTAAATGGCAGACAAGCAGTAAGAATGATGGACATGAAGACTTATGTTTTGCTAGTAATGTGCTGTCCAGAAAAGGAGATTTGCAGGATAGTTCCTGCAGTGTGAACGCTGCATTCCATGGTCAAAGGAGCTGTGAAAGTACGTGAGTGCTCACGGTGGGGACATTATCCCTAAACAGATTTCACATCACCGCAAATGTCCGTGTAGGAGAAGTATATGGGGAAGGTTGGGGACATTACCCCTAAACAGACTTCACGTCACCGCAAATGTCCGTGTAGGAGAAGTATATGGGGAAGGTTCAAGTGAGAGGACACAGCATTGGAGCAGAAGGTAAGAGACTGGAGAGATGTACTTTGTAGAAAGAAGAAAGGATCAGAAAGCAAGTAATGTAGGTTATAGAAGCCGAGAGCAGTAAGGATAAGGACTATCCCTATATCCTGGACCTGACACACTGCCTGTAAGGATGATTTCTGAACTTCAAACCTCCAAAATGATCATCAAATGTGGATTATTTTCAGCAAGGAAGCATTTGGTAATGTGTCATAGCTGCAAAGGGGTATAACTTCAGAAATACTGAGAGATAATGAAAATGACGAAGCAAACCAAATCCATGATGGAAGGGTTTGTGCATTGGGCTATATTCATGGATGCTGACCAGGGACAAGAGAGGCATCAGCTGAGGGATACCATAATAAGATTGCCCATGGAAAGTACTGCATCTATTCATTTGAACTTCTTAAATCTTAGGAATTAAAGTGTGTCTAATTCTCCATTTTACTGACTTTCCTTTCTTTTATTGTAGACTATAATGAATTTTACGGAAAGAGGGAAAAGCTGGTGTAATAGGTGATGATCTCATCCCTCCCAATTCTACCTTAATGTTTCCAAAGATGCAGCCATGCATGGCAGAACTGTGACTTGAATGAGCATGTGTGCACACTCGGAACTGTACCAGAAGTTAGGAATTCTCCCCCCAAACACTAGCCAGAGCACTGTTGGATGAGAAACAGATCCCAGAATCTCACTCAGCTCTGACTCCAGGAAGGGTAATGGTAACCAACACTTACTGAGTACTCACCTTGCACCTAGACTTCCATGGTCATTCTCCTATAGATTTTTTGACCGTCATTCTTTCTCAAAGTTTTCTCAGCTACCAAGAAATCTGAGTTTTATATGACTGAGTCTGATTCCTTGAGCACATATAGTATGAGACACAATACCCATCAGAGAGACCAGAGATAATCCAGTAGCTCACACACACTCCAACCTCCAACCCAGTCCTAATCTACATTCACAAAAGGTTTTCCAGCACTTCTTACTTTCCCTGTACACCCTGTCCCATGTACACACCTCTGAAGTCTACTACTATCTGCTACTTTTTAGTATGAATGTTGCTTGCAGCTAAAAGAATCACTAAGGAAGCACCAAGCAACCCTGGATGTGATCAAGCTGAATCTGCTCTGGCACTGTCTCTAGACCCTGAGGTCACAGGCCAGACACACAGAGGTTCCAAGCCAGTGCCTTTCTGTCACCAAGAGAAAGGGCCTGAAGGCAGTGGGTTTCCCGACCAAAGGGAGATTCGAGTTGAGCTCAGATCCAATGTCTTGACACTGGGCAGTCACTTGATCTCAAACAAAAGATGGATCACTGCTTTTAGAGTTTCACAACAACATCTGACACAACTGAAAAGCAAGGACGCTTTCTGAGCATCGACTTCCCAACCACAAAGGACTGGGTGTTGGTAAAACATCAAGTACAGCTAAACAGTGTACTACAAGGCTCAGTCTGAGCTGTTTAAAAAGTGTTGTATTTGACCATGCCCACAGACCTATTCTAACTGTCCATTTCTCATTTTAGAAGATGTGATGGTGGCAAGACTTATTTTTGAAGATAAATATAGGAAGATAAGGCCTACAAGGCCAAAAGGAACCAACCTGGAGTCTGCCTGGAGCTGTCAAAGGTCTTATCGGTGCCCAGCTACCAAGTGGTGTTTCCTGAGTACCTAGCAACAGGCGCTGTCAAAGGTCCTGATTGTGTCTAGCCAATGAGATACGAGCATGAGATATCAACTGTCAAGGAAATCAAACCACCTGGGTGCTTGGAGGCTATTATATAATCCCCCTCCCTGCTGTTATATAATCGAGTCTGCTGTAAGCCTTCTACCTGACTCCTAACATCTGTGTTTGTTGAGGCTGTGCCTTTTCACCCCCTCCGGAGAAAGACATTAAGACGCAGCAACAGATAAACACCTCCAATTTAGTAGGTATAAAGAGTTGTGCAGTTAGTGAAGACTGTGATGAACAAGCAGGTGACAAAATACCACTGGTAAATTACAACCTGGTAGCCACCTGCTGTACCCCTACTTTATATCTCCAATGAATGCCCTGCCATCTGCCTTCTGATACCTTTCTTCCCTATCCTACAATATCCCCTTAGCCTTATGTGGCTTAGTCCCCAAAGAATACAATGACTTACAAGGGTAACATATTTTTCTGCTCAATTCTTCAGAATTTCCTGTCATTCTATTATGATTAGAGTGGCTTTCAATCATTGCAAACAGTCATGGCCAGGTTCTAGACCTTACACTTCATTATACACACTATCATTGCCATCCACGACAAAGAGACAACAATCAGCAAAGCACCACAGCTGGACAAGCAGGGCGTCTGCCCAATGATGTAGGCTTGACAAATGCAGGATTCTGTGAGATATATTTTATATTCCTTTATTTTAACTCTAAAAATCTATAGACACATATCAATAGGCTCCGTTTACAGATGAAATAACTGGAGCTCAGAAAAGGAGCATGTGCCAAGAGTCCCATAGATTATAACTGAAAACTGCTTCCATCAATAAATAGATTGGAACACAGGGCTGTTCCTCACAGTCACCACCACCTTGTGGGCAACAGTAAGAAAGCAGCTTTCTAAAGATCAGCATTCTGCTCTGCTCTGACTTCCCAGAGAGGTGATGGCTGTGTGTTTGATCGGGACTGTGTTTATTTAATCCCATCATACTGGCTGCGTACAAATGCCTGCAGTTCTCCTCTGGGGCTTTTCCTACTATAGCCAGCATGATTCATAAGGCTCAGACTCCCACCTAGGACAAGCCACAAGAATATTGCCTTCATGGCTAAATGGAGCCTTCTCACCAGCCTAAGGAGGAGGGAGCTCCCTAGAAGGGCACCATCTGAGATGTGGGGCAGGCAGCCTCGAGGTGATGACTGGGAAAAGTGAATCTTTGCAAGGGAAGCACCCTCGGCAAGGAAAAGAGGTCACGGGTTCAAGTGTCCTCTCTTCCCCACTACTGTGTGACTCAGAGCAAGTTAGCCTTGACCTTATGTAAACTAAGAACATTCCTAAGTAAGTGATTTCACATCTTTGCAAAATTCCTTTGCTAGCACTAAGTGGACTCTAGCAAACACAGCCTATGACTTTGGGAGAATGATCTAGCTCTTCAGGGATATACAGGGGTCTAGGTGGTCTACAGAAAGGTTGTATTTCTCAAAACACATGAGTAAGACCCTAAAAATGTACCTTTTTCTACTCAAGAGCAGTCACCAGCACTGATTCTTCCTGATCCTAACTATACACATTTTGGACTCACTGCAAAATGAAAGGAACCCAAAACACCATGACTACCCCCCACCATCCAATATGAAGTCCATCATCTACAGTTGTTGATCCAGTAGAGGTACACAAGAGCAATGATGTCTGAATGATGCTATGGCCGGCAAAGAAAAAGGGGGAGAAGAGGAAAAAGCACCTGGACATCCATCCTGCACTGCCTCTCAGGGATGTCTCTCAGGACTACACTTGTCCTGTGGGCCCAATTACCATATTTTGTCATTCAATGGGAAAACTCAAAGAATACTGAGGGGGGTAAGAGAAGCACTCAGGTGCCATATAATCAAATTTGTGAAAATCAATCTTGCCATGTATGGTCTTTGGGATTGAGAATGGCTCCAACTGTTAACAGCTGGAGAGCCCGAACTACATCTGCAGGACACAGCCAAGACTTTTCAGACACAGAGAATTCAGGCACATATGTTTCCTCCTGCTTCCTGCCTCCAGTTGCACTGGCTTCCTAGCCAATTTCACACCCAGCTCCCAGCTCTTTAAAATCATAAGAATCTTTTAAAACACCAAGATAGTTTAGAAAAGTGTCAATTTGGAAGTATCCTGATTGGCAGTCTTAACCTGAAGGAATACAGACAGGTTTGGGGGAAGGAAAAGAACATGATTATGTTGCTCTACTTAGCTTCCAGATGGAGCTGCCTCCCACAGGCAACCCACATACCCAAGAACTGATGTCACTACTGGGATTTTAGTAGTACTGTGTGGGTGTTGGGGTGAGTATCCCCATAGAGATCGACAACAATGAACACAGCTGAGAAAGTTGGGGAGACGGAAACTAGGGAATCACAGTACATTTAGCTCAGGAAATATCTCAAGAAGAGTCACTAGGCAGGGGCCCTTCAGGTGGTTTCTGTGTCACTTTGATAGAACCAGGCTTATAGTGAAACAGTGATACTTGAGCAGGCTGCTGAAGTCTGAAGTATAGGGAATGATGCAGCTCCAAAGAGCACATAGTAGGACCTTTAGGAAAAATCCCCCTCACCGTCTTATGCAATGAGGGAATGACGCACAATCCTATGTTTTCCACTGTGATGATTTTGTCACCAAGGATAGAACAGAACCTACTGACAGTGAAGAGAGAACAAGGAAGTCAGTAGATGAGGGAGAGCAGGAAGGTAAACTGGAAAGAGAAGAAAGGGAAAACAAGAGACATGATGAGAGGGAGAGAAAGGATAAGAACAAGGCAGAGTAATTACGATGGTGTATCAGGCATGGTGGCTTTTGGAGAAAAAGGTGACATACAAGTTGTCTAACATGGTGGCTCCAAAATATCCCAGTTTGGGCTGGCTGGAGAGAGAGCTCAGGTTTAAAGTACTGGGTATACAAAGTGCTTTTAAGGCCAAGGTCCATGTTCAGAAGCAGATGGCATACATACATACACACACACACACACACACACACACACACACACACACACACACACACACACCCCACATACACAGGCATACATGCATACGTGAGCACATAAAAAAAATCCATGAACAAAAAAACCTCAATGCATTTATGGATGTTCTTTCTCTCACAGCGCTTTGTTGGGGCTTCTTTATTCCTTACAGATTCTTTGCATATATATTATGGTTTCTGATTTTATGTTTTTATGGGGTATCTGTATATGCAAATATGTGTGTCTCTGTCTATATATATTTCTTGAGCTTTTTCTTTGGCTCTTTTCCTTCTCTTTCTCTGTTTTGTCCTATTCTGGTTTGTTTTATTTTATTTTATTTTTAATAATTTTTTAAATGCCTGTATCCTAATGGAAGAAAAGTGTGGATTTGGGTTGGAGGGGAATTGAGGAGGATCTGGGAGAAGCTTCCGGGAGGGGGGAGTACTATCAGAATACATTCTATAAAAAAAAATCTATTTTCACTTTTTAAAAAGCACTTGCTGCTCTGGCAGAGGACTGGAGTTCAGTTCCCAGAACCTACATGGCATCTCACAACCTGCAACTCCAGTTCTGGAAGATTCAACACTCACTTCTTGTCTCCCCAGGCTCTGTACACCATGGTGCACATATATTCATGCAGGCAAAATACTCATATGCATAAAAGTAAGTGAATCTTCAAAAAAATACCTCAGTCTAAAGAATATAAGGTATGATGAAGCTTAATTATGACTGTCAACTTGATGGGACTTAGAATCACTGTGGAAATAAAACTCTACACATGTCCAAGAATTTATCTAGATTATGTAACCAGAGTTAGAAGACCCACACTAATTGTGGACAGCACCATTTTCTGGGCTGGGGTCATGGACTTAATAAAAAGGAGAAACTGAGCTGAGTACTAGCATTCATCTGTGCTTCTTGATTGTGGATGCAAAATGACCAGTTGCCATAATCTCTTGCCTCTTTGACTTTGCCACCAAAATATACTGAACCCTCCAACTGGAAGCCAAAAATAAATGCTTTCTTCCTGAAGATACCTTTTAATAACAGCAGCAATAATGAAAGTAACTAATGCAGACAGAAGAGCACTGACTCATAGTTCCAGATAAGGTTTTCAAGGAGCTAGTTTATTTTGAGATCACTGCCCATGGTTTGTAGATGGCTGCTTTCTCCCTCTGGTCTCACCCTGCCTTCCGTCTGAACCTGTGAGTATCCTGATCTCCTCTTCTTACATGGATAGTCATGTTCAATCAAAGCCCACCAATATTTTATTCTTTCAGATCCCATCCCGAGACTGATCGCTGACTATTCTTTAAAGGCTCAACAATCACTAATAAAATTTGTACCACATCATTCTCCATTCCTGTATAATTTTTTAATCTTGTTGAATTGCTTGTAAACACTCATGAGCTGTTGTCTTTGGAGCCTTTGGAAAACGCCCAATGGTGCTTTATTTATACAGCTTTTCAAATAACTGGTTTATCGAATGGAAATGTTATTCTGCAAGTGGAGATGAAGCTATCAGGTGTAGTGGATTTTGTTGATAGTAAGGTTATCCTTTCCCCTCACCTTCCAAAGGTTTGGCAGTAGAAGAGCATACATAACAACTGTCTTGCATTGTTTATAAGTAAGGGGAGGGTTTAATAGACTTCAGGGACTTTGCCTTATTCTGTAATGGGCAGAAAGCCAAACTCACAAGCAGCTTCTTATTGCATTATATCTGTTGGTGATACTTTTCCGATACAGTCTGGATAGGAGGAAGAAAGATGGATAGAAGGTCCTGGCTCAGGACTGATACTGTCCTCAGCCACGGAGCCCTAAGTGGTCTTGTCATCTCTTCGAGCAACTTAAAGCTAGGAAAGATGTTTAGAGGTTGCCAAGGCTAATTGATTCATCTTTTAACCTACCCACATATCAACTATGTATCCATCGAACTTTCTAACCTTTCTACTCACCTATCCATTCACCCATCCCTTCATCCACCTCTTTACTCATTCACCTGCCTTTCTATTTATCCACTCACTTACCTGGGCATTCGACAATAATTTACCAGGAAATAATGTTTGTATACTGAGCACCCCAAGAAGCATTGAAGAAGTATGAAATATAATGTGGAGAACAGTCATCGATCAAATCATGTTTCACTGAAGGTGGTGAGCTCATGGCTGAATGCCCGATAAAATACAAGGATGGTAGGGCTTTTTTAAAAAATTAAGTTTTATTTTTATTTTATGTGTGTTATTGCCTGCTCGTAGGTTTGTGCACTATGTGCATTCAGTAATCATGGAGGTCAGAAGAGGGTATCAAATCCTTGTACTAGAGGTCCTCTTAAAGAGCAGTCAGTGGTGTTCTTAACAGCTGAGCTATCTCTCCAGTCCCAAGGACAATAGCTTTTAATACCTTTCTAAAATTCAGTGACTCTAAAGAACAGAGTTAAAAAAGTAAAGCATGTAATAATTAGAGAGAGAGCATCTGGACAGAGCAGGATTAAGTCCAGTATTAACTTGTTTCTATCTTTACAGAGAGTTGTTGATACATGAGGGTGACCTTGGCATAACACATACACATGCACCCACACTCATATCTAGACTCAAGTTACTACCTAGATTCACCTAGCATGTGAGTCTAAGCTTTACTTTGTTTAGTTCAGGAACCCTCTGGTCACTTACTTGAACTCCCTAGGTTTGGCTCCCTTGTCTACAGAACAGGCCCTGAGACTACCTACTTTACAGGCCCAGGGTGGCTGCATGGAATGGTAGGATGTTTTTTCAAGGATTTGGGGTTCTGGACTTATATTCAGCTCTTCTAAAACGCAGTGTTTTGACTTTTGAGAAGCTGCTCATTTTCTATCCTATTTTCCCCAGTTAGATGAAGACACAGTGGTATAAGTGCTGGATCCTGTTCTGCTGGCTTCATTTGTACTGTAGCTCATGATCTTTATGCTTCTCCAAAGGCATTTTACTAACTGAGTCAACTCACCAGCCCAAAATATGGGTTTTGAATAGAAGCTTCAGGTGTCTGAAAATAAAACTTGGGGCTAATGTCTGTTTCAAATTGCATGGTGAACATTTTATACTTCTGGAAAGTGAAGCCCAGGGAGAGGAGTGGCATCATCACCAAACCAGAAGAAACTACTTCAAGATTCAAAGTTAGGAAATTGCATCTGGAGAGATTTGCTTATATCACCTGGTAGCTCCCTTGATGACGCCCTTGAATTGGTCAAAAAGTCAGCTTCAGCTGAAGTAACGGCCCTTCCCTAAGAATCCCAGGCAAGTGGAAACAGACCCATTACAAGAGCAATGCCCTGCAAGAGAAGCACCCAAGAGGACAGTATTCACTTTTGTGGAAGTCCCACTGGCAGTAAGGAAGGGCAGAATGACAGTCTGCTACTAAGCAACTAGAGGAGTGACACCCTCCATCTATAAGCCATGGTGCATCATCAGGAAACCCTAATTTAACTCCAAACAAGGTCCAAACCAGAAAGGAACAAGTGGATACACAGAGGAGAGCAACAGTGGTTATTTAGAGACACAGCAACTGAGAGAGGCAGAGGGGAAGAAAGGGAGATGGAGAGTAGATATGTGCATAGGGATATGGGGATGGGAAACACCCTATCGAGGCCAACAAGCAAAGGCCAGTCTCTCAGAAAGGGAGGCGAGGCTTGAGGTGTGGCTCAGTACAGAGAGCTTACCTAGAAAGCCTAAGGTACTGGGTTCAATCTCCAGCGCTGGGAAAAACAAACACCAACAAAGGCATTAGAAGGTAGAAAGAAGAGGAGCCAATGACCTCACTTGGCCCCTGCACCTTTCTGTGGTCTCAAAAGAAATGAAATTTCTACTGTCTCTAAGCATGCGCCACTGCTGTTCTTGAGGAATGCAGTCTAATAAACATTTCTGAATAGTTACAATGGCAGCAAAGCATTTAAATTCAGCATAACTGTCTTTCCCTGTGACTAAATTGTTTGGTGTTTGCCTCCAAATCTTCCCTTTGTGGAACCCCTGAATCATGAAAGCAAAACATACCATTGGAAGGCTGAATTCACAATGAAGCTCCAAGTTTCATTTCGTATCTAGTTTCTTATAACTAAGCAGTTTTATTATAAAAGGAGGGTAGGGATTGATATAGCTACAGATGATGGAAAATAAAGAGCTCAGGGAATGATTACACAAAACGGTCCCGGAAGGTTAGACTGTTTAGACACTCATTAAAGAAATGGATGTATCCTGCTTCAAAAAATAGTTGCAGTTTACCCTAAACTGGATAGAGAAAAGCAATGAGGTTATTTCTACTCCAGTCTGGAACCACATGAACCTTTGGCCAGCAATGTCCTACGCTCTGCAATTTATTCAGAACACAAATGCAGGTTCATTCTTTGCTCCTAGGAAGAACCTCAATTATACTCTGGGATTCACTCATCCCACAATTATTGGTGGTTAATTGTGAAAACTGTAAAATCAGCACACACAGATGAACAATGCAAATCAGATGGACACCCCAAATTCTCTACTTGAAGATTTGAGTTCAGGAATTTGTTTTGTCTTCCTAGTTACCATTTCTTAACCAGAAATAGTAGATCCACATATTTGCTTGCTCTTTCTCATTGGTAAATAGTGTTGAAAATTTACCCCCTTTCTACTGTTGCTGGGAATGCAAATTAGCCTAGACACTATGGAAACCAGTATAAAGGCCTTTTAAAATACTAGGAACAAAACTGCCATATGACCTGAACTGAAATCAGTATGTTAAAGGACAAAACTGGAATAAGCGCAATGCTCACATTAAAGGCATGTGCTACCATGCAGAAACTGCGTGTGTGCATGTGTGTTGTGTGTGTGTCTGTCTGTCTGTGTCTGTGTACATATGCATGTGGGTATGTGTGTACATGGCAGAGATCAGAGAACAACTTGGGAGAGCTGGTTTCCCCGTCTTGGTGCTGGTGATCAAACTCAGGTTGTCAAATGTAGAGCTATTATAGTATTACTCCAGAAGCCACCATGTGGAATAGACGCCTGCTGATAGAAGAGTGCATAAAGAAAATGTGTTATAGTAGTTGGGAAGATCGTCAGGTAAGCACGAGGACCAGAGTTCAGATTCCCAATACCCATGTAAAAGCTAAGTGGGCACTGTGTCCTACCCACAACCTAAGCACATGAGAAACAGAGACAAGGAATCCCTGGAACAAGCTGGCTAACCTGACTAGACAAGATATAGTGAGCTCAAAGTTTAGCTAGAGACCATTTCTTAATTATACAGGGTAGAAAGAGAGTGAGAAAGACAAGTGATATCAGTTTTGGGTTTTTATATGCTTACAGACACATACATCAGTACCTGCATACACAAAATAAACACAAATGTATGTATATGTACATATGTGTGTATGTATGATATATATGTACACACACACACACACGATATATATATCACACTACTTCTGGATTTCCCCCAGTGTATACAGGGTTCTCAGACCCTAGTGGGTACCGGAATCACAGTAGGGCCATTGTCCCAGAGTATCTGCCTAAGTAGTTATAGAGGGGGCTGAGACTATAGAATTCCAAACAAGTTCCCACTTAGCACATTGTCACCCCCTTAACACTGAGTTAAAGTTGTCACTCATGCAGACAAGTTTCAAAAGTCATTGGGCAACACCCCATGCTAACATGTTTGGATCCTTGCTAACTTTAGAATGAGCTTTCCTGTTATTGTTCTGAAACCAACACTAAGAAATCTCCAAGGAGCCTACAAACCATTGCAAGTTTATTTAATTTAAGTTGATTCTCCATTACTAACTAAGTTCAATTTCATATTCTCCACTAGATAAATTATTCCAGTTTTTTTCACAATCCATATTGAAATGTTTACTCAGCTCACATGTTACCGAAACACGTAGCCCTTACTTTATAAAGTAGGGAGAAACCTATGAACTCTAGTCTAGCTCCATGGAAATATAATTTTAACTCTTAGAGTTGCCAGATTTAAGAAATAATAGTATAATATGTTCTTTCAGATTTAATTTTCAGATGAACTAATAAAACTTTTAACATATTTATGTCTCATGCAATGTTCAGGGTATAGAATCAATCAACAAATAAATAGATGTATTAAGTAGCTATTTATTTAAAATTCAAAATTGAGACATTGTATTTTATCTGACAACCTTATTACATAAATGTCTATGTAAAAATATTCATTGAGCCTCTATTATGTATCAATTGCTCCAAAAACAAGACTTTTGTGAAAGACTAATAGTAAATGTGTGGCTGCAGGCTGAAATCTGCTCTTTTACCTTTGGCTAGGCACACTGAGATGATACTGAGATGAGTCTATGAACCAATGTCAACTACTACCTACCTCTACACTGTCACTCCGTAAAAGAAATGCTGATATGATTAAGCCATCCCAACTGGGGTTTTCCTGTTCCTAGTCGCCAGATGATTCTCAACGGTTCCATCTCTGAGCTGCCTCTCTTAATGAATCAATAATTTCTATCTGTGGGTTACTGGAGTGGGTCTCTTATTTCATCTCTTCATAATACTTTGCTTATTTGTTAATTAATTAGATCAGAAGACAAGAAGGCCATTGGAACAATGACCCCAAACACAACACTGCTGTAAAGACAAGTGTGAAAGTTCTAAGCACTATCTATGTTTTCCGTTTAACCATACCAAATGCAGTATTATATACTGTGTCAGCTCAAGGTCCCTGGTTAGCATATTGACTAGCTGTGTTTAGAGAGCAACACCCAAAGATGTCAGTGCCAATCAACCAAGCAAAGCAGAGACCCGTGTTACTCTTGGGACTCCTAAATAACCCATCAGAACTAACATCCCCGAACATCATGCTGTGCTGACCAAAAAAGATGCTAAGGGGTAATCTTATAATGGTCACTAATTTACAAAAGGAGCAGGAAGTGGCAAATTGGAAGTTAGAGAATGAGACTAAGAACATAAACATGATATTTTTGAGCAAAGCTATTCACACTGAGGACAATTAATTAATGTTTTGACTGGACTCTCAGAGGTAGTCACAGAAGCTGCAGTCATGTTCATTTTTAATAGTTTCTTATCAGAAAGAAACTGCATGAATCTAAGAACAGGAGCACCATGTTGCCAATGGGGACAGTTCTTTCTATTCTACCAACAATTGCTGCATTAAATATGGAATGGTTCATATCCAAACTCCACTGTTAGCCTCAATGCCTCAATTTTGCCTGAGATGGGAACATTTTAGAGAGCCACCTTATCTGATTAAGTATTTCCAAATGAGATACACATCCTATATGCATCCTCCAGACTCAGTACCCCTCACCACTGAATACACTAGTCTTCATTCCTTACCCAAAATGGGGCTGGAAACATGAACCAACTACTGTCTCTTTGCAGAGAAATTTTAACTGAGGTTCCTACATAATGGAAATATTAATAATTTTTGTTGAGTGTTTATAATGACAGGTCACATAGAGTTGGAACTGGTAAGTTCATACATTCTAGGCTGTGCAAAGAAAGAAACTAGAGAAAGCTGGTAGGAAGAAAGAACCCAATTTGAGTTGCTACTTTAGAAGCCATCTCAGCGGTCATGCTGTGTGGCCTTAGGTGTTACATTTAGCCAAAGAAATTACCCATTGCTTGTAGACTACAATTGTCTTAGTCATATCTATTCACTCAGGTTCATCATGGAGATTGGGCAAAAATCTGAAGGTTCAAGAAACTCAGAGTACAGTGCTCTGGGGGACTGCTACTAAGTCATACATACAGAACATTCCTCACTTACCTTACAGCCCTGTATAAAATGGGGAGACTGAAACAAAGTAAAACAAACAAGAATGTTCACACCGATGGAAACAATGAAGACACACTTATGAAAGATGTCAGAGAATCTTGAAAATCAGTCCCTGAATCAAGCTGGAGGCCACTTGTGAATGGCAGATGAAGGACAAAGAAGCTGTAACAGAAACACATGCATGTGGGACCCAGACAAGAGACATTTACGGAAACAGGATTGAGCCAGCGACCTAGGCCACGGCAGGCCTTGGACAGCAAACACCACAGGAGCAGGTATGAGGGAGCAACTGCTGAGGGAGTTAACCAAAACCAGAGACCTCTGCAGATCCCGGCATGAGTCTGGGATCTCTGAGGAAGTAGGCCTGAGCTAGGACATCTACAGTACAGAAGTGAGTCTGGGACCTCCAAGGGAGGCAGAATGAGCTAGGACCTAGGAGGGTCCAGGTTTGACTCTGAGACCTCCATAGGAGTAGGCCCGAGCCAAGAGCTCTTTGGATCCAGACACAAGTCTGGGACACCCGAGGGAGTAGGCATGAGCCAGGATCTCTGTGGGTCCCTCATGAGTCTGGGACCTCCAAGGGAGTAGCCAGGAACCAGAGACCTCTGCAGGTCCCCGCCCAGGGAGTAGGCCTGAGGCAGGACCTCTGTCAGAGCAGGCCTAAGGCAGCAACCTCAGCAGAAAGAGCCATAAGCAAGCAATCTGTGTGATAGCAGGACCAAACAACCCTTGGAATTGCACAGCAAACCCAGGAGTGCCAAGTAACCTCCAGGAACACAGATTAACCAACAGCGTGACAGGAACCGTGGGCCTGACTATGCGACAAGAAGCAACCATCTGAGCCTTGGATCCACTGACACATGGAAGATTGATCAGGGTCACAGACAGCCACAACTACATCAATCTGAGGAAAAGATTGGTAGACAAGGTAAGAACAAACGCAACACTACAAAGAGCAACACAACACCAGTAGAAACAAGTGACCATATAACAAGAAGACTGGAACAAGCAAATATAGATGAAGCAAAAGAAAATGACCTAAAAAATAACTTTAGGAGAATGTTTGAGCCCCTTAAAGAGGAAAGGAAAAATTCCCTCAAAGAAATGGAGGAAAAGACAAACAAAAAATTGGAAGACATCAACAAATCCCTTAAAGAAAACCAAGAAAAGAAATCAAACATATGAAAGAAACTATTAAGGACTTAGAAACTGAAAGAGAAACAATAAAGAAAAGACAAGCTGAGGGAATTATAGAAACAGAAATAATAAGAAAACAATCAGGAACCACAAATTCAAGCATAAACAGTGGAATATAAGAGACAACCTAAATGCCCCTCGACAGAAGAATGGATAAGGAAAAAGTGATACATTTACATAATGGAGTACTACACAGCAGAAAAAAATAACGACACCTTGAATTTTGCAGGAAAACAGATGGAGCTAGAAAACATTATTTTGAGTGAGGTAACCCAGACACAGAAAGACAATTATCACATGTACTCACGCATAGGTGGTTTTTAAACATAAAACAAAGAAAACCAGCCTACAAACCACAATCCCAGAGAACTTAGACAACAATGAGGACACTAAGAGGGATTTACATAGATCTAATCTACATGGGAAGTAGAAAAAGGAGCAAGGAAACCTTGGGGGAGGGTTAAAGGGATAAGGGGAGAGGCAGAAAGGGGAGCAGAGGAAAAATGTAGAGATCAATAAAAATCAATAAAAAAAAGACAAAGATACAACAAAAAGGAAGAGAGAATCTTAAGCACAATAGATACAATATAGGAAATGGACTTCCATCAGTTAAAATAAACATTAAATCTAACAAAAGCTTAACACAAAATATCCAGGAAATATTGGACACCATGAAAAGATCAAACCTAAGAATAATAGGTATAGAAGGAGAAGTTCAGCTCAAAAGCACAGAAAATATATTTAACAAAATCATAGAAGAAAACCTTCCCAACCTAAAGATAGATATGCCTATGAAGATACAAGAAGCATACAGAACAACAAATGGACTGGATCCAAAAAAGTTCCCTTGCCACATAATGATCAAAATACTAAATACACAGAATGAAAAAAGAATATTAAGAACTGCAAAGGAAAAAGGCCAAGTAACACATAAAGGCAGATCTATCAGAATGACACCTGACTTCTCAAGGAAACAAGGAAAGCCAGAAGGTCCTGGTCAAGCATTATGCAAATATTGAGAGACCATGGATGATAGCCCAGACTTCTATACCCAGCAAAACTTTCAATCACCATAGACGGACAAAACAAGATAGTCCATGACAAAACCAATACCTAACCACAAAACCAGTTCAAAACAAAGGACTAGAAGGAAAACTCCACCCCAAGGAAGTTGGCTACAGCAACAAAAACACAGGAATTTGATGACCTCACAGCAGCAAATCCCAAAGAAGAAAAAAAAATATATGAACAATAACCATACCTAAAAAGAAAACTAAATTAACAGAAGATAGCAATCACTAGTCATTAATAGTTCTTAATATGGATGGACTTAACTCACCTATAAAAAGACACAGGCTAACAGATTGGATGTAAAAACAGAATCTATCCTTCTGCTGCATACAAGAAACACACCTCAACCTCAAGGACAGACATCGCCTCAGCAGAAAGGGTTGGGAAAAAAAATTTTTCAATCAAAGTGACCTAAGAAACAAGCTGGTGTAGCTATTCTAATATCTAACAAAATAGACTTCAAACTAAAACCAATCAAGAGACAAAGAAGGACATTTGATATTAGTCACAGAAAAAAATCCATCAAGAGGAAAGCTCAATACTGATCATCTACCCCCCCCCAAAACAAGGGTTCCTCAGATGTAAAAGAAACACTTCTAAAGTTTAAATTACACATTAAACACCACACACTAGTAGTGGGAGACTTCAACACTCCACTCAGACCACTGGACAGTTCTGTCAGACAAAAAAAATTAACAGAGAAATAAGGGAACTAACAGATTTATGACTCAAATGGACTTAACAGGCATCTATGGAACATTCCATCAAAACATAAATGATTGTACCTTCTTCTCAGCACCTCATGAAACCTTATCAAAAATTGACCACATACTAGGTAACAAAACAAACCTCAACAGATTAAAAAAAAAACTGGAATAACCCCATGTATCTTATCGGATCACCATGGTTTAAAATTAGAATGCAACAGCATAACTAATTTCAGAAAGCCCACAAACACATGGAAATTAAACAATGTTCACCTGAATCATCAATGGGCCAAGAAAAAAATAAAGGAGGAAATTAAACACATCCTAAAATACAATGAAAATGACCACATATCCATATTTATGGGACACAATGAAAGCAGTGTTAAGAAGAAAGTTCATAGCACTAAACACCTACATAAAGAAGCTGGAAAAATCAAACACTAGTGGATTAACAGAACATTTGAAAACTTTAAAACAAAAAGAAGCAAACTCACTCAAGAGAACTTCACTGCAGGAAATAATCAAATTGAGAGCTGAAATCAACAAAACAACAAAACAAAGAGAACAATACAAAGAATCAATGAGACAAAGAGTTGGTTCTTTGAGAAAATCAACAAAATAGACAAACCATTATCAAACTAACCAAAAGGCGGAGACCGACTATCCAAATTAACAAAATCAGAAATGAAAAGGGGGGCATAACAACAGACATGGAAAATCATACTTCGAAAATCTGTACTCCACAAAATTGGAAAATTTAAAAAGAAAAAAAGGACAACTTTCTGGATAAGTAGCACTTACCAAAATTAAATAAAGACCAGATAAGCAAATTAAATAGACCTCTACCTGCTGAAGAAATAGAAACAGTCATCAAAAGTCTTCCAACCAAAAGAAGCCCAAGAGCAAATGGTTTCAGCTCAGAATTCTACAAGATTTTCAAAGAAGAATACCAATACTTCTTAAATTGTTCCACACAATAAAAAAAGAAGGAACATTGTGAAACTCTTTTTATGACGCTACAATTACCCTAATACCCAAACCACAGAAAGATATTAATAAGAAAGAGAATTACATATCAATCTCACTCATAAACATTAATACAAAAATAGTCAATAAAATACTGGCAAATAGAATCCAAGAACACATCAGAACCATGATCCACTATGATCAAGTCGGCTTCATCCCAGAGATGCAGGGATGATACAACATATGAAAATCTGTCAATGTAATCCACCATAGAAACAAACTGAAAAATCATCCCATTAGATGATGAAAAAGCATTTGACAAAATACAACATCCCTTCATGATAACAGTCTTGGCGAGATCAGGAATACAAGGAATATACCTAAATATAATAAAGGCAATATACAGCAAGCCAACCGCCAACATCAGACTAAATGGAGAGAAACTCACAGCGATCCCACTGAAATCAGGAACAAGACAAGGTTGTGCACTCTCTCCATATCTATTCAATGCAGTTCTTGAGATCCCAGCTAGAACAATAAGACACCAAAAGGAGATCAAAGGGATACAAATCGAAAAAAGAAGAAATCAAACTATGACTATTTGCTGATATGATAAGTCACCCCAAAAGTTCTACAAGGAACTTCTACAACTCATAACCACTTTTAGTAATGTAGAAGGATACAGATTCACTCAAAAAAAAAAAAAATCAGTAGCCCTCCTTTACACAGATGAAAAATTGGCTAAGAAAGAAATCAGAGAAACATCATCCACCACAATAGCATAAAATATCACAAAGTAACGCTAAACAAACAAGTGGAAGACCTGTATGACAAGAACTTTAAATCTTTGAAAAAAAAATGAAGACACCAGAAAGTGGAAAGATCTCCCATGCTCTTGGGTAGGTAGAATTAATATAGTAAAAATGGCAATTTTACTAAAAGCAATCTACAGATTCAATGCAATGCCCAGCAAAATCCCAGCAAAATTGTTCATGGACCTCAAAAGAACTGTACTCAAAACTTCATGTGGAAAAGCACAAAACCCAGGATAGCCAAAACAATCCTGTACAAGAAAGGAACTTTGGGAAGCATAAACTCAACTACAGAGCTACAGTACTAAAAACAGCCTGATATTGGCATAAAAACAGACAGGAAGACCAATGGAATCGAATAGAAGACCCAGATATTAATCCACACACCTACAAACACCTAATTTTTGTCAAAGAAGCAAAAGATATCAAAAGGAATAAAGAAAGTATATTTAACAAACAGTGCTGGCATAACTGGATATCAACATGTAGAAATATGAAAATAAACCCATATCTATCACCATGCAGAAAACTCAAGTACAAATGGATCAAAGACTTCAACATAAAGTCAGCCACACTGAACCTCACAGAAGAGAAAGTGGGAAGTACACTTGAACTCACTGCACAGAAGCCCACTTCCTAAATACAAACCCAGTAGCACAGACACTGAAAGAAACAATTAATAAATGGGACCTCCTGAAACTGAAAATCTTCTGTAAAGCAAAAATAGTCATTAATACAAAATGGCAGCCACAGTACCGGAAAAGATCTTCATCAACCCCACATTAAACAGAGGACTGATCTCCAAAATATAAAAAGAATTCAAGTAATTGGTCATCAAAAGAACATACAATCCAATAAAAAAAAGTGGAGTACAGACCTAAACAGAGAACTCTCAACAGAGGAATCTAAAATGGCTGAAAAACACTTAAGGAAATGCTCAACATCCTTACCCATCAGAGAAATGCAAATCAAAACAACTCTGAGATTCTATCTTACACCTGTAAGAATGGCCAATATCAAAAACACTGATGACAACTTATGCTGGAAATGTTGTGGGGTAATGGGAACACTTCTGCATTGCTGATGGGAATGGAAATTGGTATAGTCCCTTTGGATATCAGTATGGCGATTTCTCAGAAAATTAGGAAAAAAATCTTCCTCAAATCCCAGCAATACCACTTTTGGGTATATACCAAAAGGATGCCCAATGGTACCACAGAACATGTGTTCAACCTTGTTCAAAGCAGCATTGTTTGTCGTAGCCAAAACCCAGAAACAACCTAAATGCACCTTGACTGAAGAATGGATAAGGAAAATGTGGTACATTTATACAATGGAGTACTACACAGCAGAAAAAAAATTAATGGCATCTTGAAATTTGCAGGAAAATGGGTGTATCTAGAAAACATCATATTGAGTGAGGTAACCCAGACCCAGAAAGACAAATATCACATGTACTCATTCATAAGTGGATTTTATACATAAAACAAAGAAATCCGACCTACAAATCACAGTCCCAGAGAACCTAGACAACAATGAAGACCCTAAGAGAGACATACATGGATCTGATCTATGTGGGAAGTAGAGAAAGATAAGATCTCCTGAGTGAATTGGGAGCATGGTGACCATGGGAGAGAGTTGAAGGGGAGGGGAGAGGAAGGGAGGAGAATAGAGAAAAATGTAGAGCTCAATAAAATCAATTAAAAAAAAAAAGAAACACATGCACTGCTTCTTTTTCATCAGAGTGGAACAAGCACTGGAAGTGGTCTCTAAGGCCAAATCTCCATTCTTTCAGAAGGTCCCTCCCAATCTCTCTGTTCTTCCCATTTCCATCCTAGAAACTTTGAATTATTATAAAGAGAGAGATAATTAGGCTACATTATTGGTGGCCCTGTGACTGGTGGTTGTGTTACCTTCATGTTCCATATTCATTTGTTTCTGGGAAACCTTTGACTGGGAGAGACAGGTTTTGAAGGAGAAGAGTTGGCTGTTTGCTCTGGCAATGCCAGATAGTTTCCTCCCTGGCTTATATTAGTGCTCATACCCTTCATATTACTTTTGCTTGTTTGTTTGTTTGAGATAGAACCTTGTTTGTAGCATCGGCAAGTCTTAAAATTCTAGATCCTACAGAAGAAATCACTTTGCTAATTCCAAGTCACTATGAAGATAGTAGTGACAATATAGTGCCAATGATGAAAATAATAGATGTGAACAAGAAATTAAAAATTCTCCAAATAGGGTCGGTGCAGTGGTGCCCATCTATAATCCCAGCACTGAAAAGGCAACAGCAGTCAGATCTGTGTGAATTTGGCTCAAGCCAGCCAACTCTACAAAATGTGTTCCAGGACAGCCAGTGTTACATAGAAAAAGTTCTCCAACTTAGCTGAGCATGAAGGCGAAGGCAAGAAGATCACAAGTTCAAAGGCAGTCTGATATATGCAAAGAGATCCTATTTTAACATGAAAGATGATGACAAATCAAGTAAATAAGGCTGTACAACATGAAGGAGGGACAAATAAGGGAGCTTGCAGTAGAGAGCAAGGTACTGCCCAGGATGTGGCAAGCTGGGAGAACAGCCAGAAACAGTCACTGCGCTCCATCAGAACATGCTGAGAGGACTCATGGCAACAGAGTATGTTTGCAAGACATAGAAACATACATGGGGAGAGAGGGGGATAATGAGTAACAATGGATCCTGGTGAGATCCATAAGGCCCCAGCAACTATCCACCATTGCCAGATCAGACAGCCAACTCCTCTCCTTCAGAGTCTATTTCTCCCAGTCAATGGTTTCTCAAAAACAAATGAATAAAGAGTGTGAAACTAAGACAACCACCAGTCACAAGGTCACCAATAATGTAGCCTAATTTTCTCGCTCTAACAAGGCAGAGTTCCTAGGATGAAAATGGGAAGAACAGAGAGGTTGGGAGAGAAGTAAGCACAGAAGTGGGAAAAACTCCATTATCAAATGCCCAGAACATAAAGACAATGATATCTCTTTTAAAGACAGGTTGTTAATACTATGCAGTCAGAGGTAGAAGCATGAATTCCTGGCTTTCCACCACGGAATGTTAAGTGGGTCAACCCTCAGGCCCCTGTACTATCCTCTGATGGGCTTATGGTCATTGATAGATCTTGCTCAAGGCAGGAGGGAAAGCTTGGTATCACCTAGAACCTCCTCCACAAAACTACCCCAGGTCATTCCTAGAAGGAGATGAAGTAATGATCACAAGAATGACAGTTATTGGACCAAAGGATGGAGAAGAAGAGCAGAGGTCTGAAGACTCCTAGAAGGCCAAGGTCATATCCGACAGGCACTGGGGAGATATGCTTTATGACATAGCCCAGCATGTGTTGAGAAGCAGGATTGTGGTTCTGAAGGCACAAGTATAGGAAAGGCTGGTAATCTGTTTGATGGATTCTGAGGGAGATTCAGAAGGCACAGGACAGCAGCAGCAAGAGTGCGACAGCGCCAACTCAAAAAGCCAGCTACTCTTACCCTGGATCTGCCTTTCCCAGGCAAGGGTTTACAGAAACAAAGTCCAATTCACAATGTGACCTCTCTCCATTGCTGATTTTACACTAACGCAAGGATGGGACTGTCAACCTAGGAAGATGGTCTGGAGTAAACACCCCTCACAAGTCTGTCTAGTTTTCTCACTTCACTGTATTGAGAACAGAACAAAACATCTAGGGCTGCGTCAGATGCCCAGACAGAGGTGGATTGAAAGACCCCTACACTTACAGCCCAGGCTTAGCTATAGTAATGCCATTT